>PVJD01005811.1:0-108726 GCA_004026545.1 Mormoops blainvillei | reverse complement strand
CTATAAAAATATACAATTAATAAATTGGACTTCATTGAAAATAAAACTTTTAAGAAAATGCAAATTTGAGCACAAATTGGGAGAAAATATTTATATATGATGTACCTCATAAAGAACTTGTATACGGAATATGTAGAGAGTATTCAAAATTCAATAATAAATAATTAACCCAATTAAAAAATCAATCAGGTAATTTATGCGGGGTAGCTCAGGACACAGCCCCGCCATGAACTCAGACAAGAGGAGGCTGCCTAGCCAGCAGCGATAAAGAGCAAGGAAAATAGTTCGTATCTGGAGTCCCACCTCCCTCAAGGCCCCTGTGTTAACCACGGCCCCGTATCATTTTTACATGCTGCCTCGGTTCTCTCCCCACTGCTCCGCTCCCTCCCTCTCCAGATAAGTAGCACCCAAGAACTGAGGGGAAGAGTGGTCTTTTGCCTGATCTGCTGCCATCAGTGCACTACCTTGTTATGTGAGCAATAAATGAACAGTATGTCCATAGCTGCCGATCCTCCAGGTAGCTTTTTTTGGAATATCATAGATACAAGTACAGTTCCCAGGTTTAGAGCCCCTGCTCTAAAATTATACTTTGCCAGAGAAGAAATATACCTGACCATTAATCATATTAAAAGTTGCTGAACATCAGTATTCATTAATAACTTGCAAACTAAAATGTACTTATTGGAATGCCTTTAAAACTATAGCAAATGCTAAGTATTGGTACAAGATGTGGGACAATTGGAACACTTATACTGTCGAGGGGATGCAAACTTGTACATTCCTCTAGTAACAGGCAGTTATTGATAAAGTAAACATACATTCATCATGTGACTCAGTAACCACACTTCCAGAAGTTTGACCATGTAATATGAAACCTATGTTCATACAAAACTGTACATAAGCATGTAGAGAGGCTTTATTAATAATTACTACTGACTGGAATCAACCACATGTACTTCATCTGTGAAATAAATAAGCAAACATGGTTTATCCAATTTCCAACAATAGAACATTATTCTGCCATAATAAGAAATGAACCACAACTTCATGTGACAGTAATGATGAGTCACAAATAAGTTTTGCTAAGTGAAGAATCAGACTCAGAAAGTTACATATTACATGATTTCACTTCTATGACATTCTTCCAAAGGCAAAGTTTAGGGAGAGATATCAGGTCAATGATTGAGACTGGGGGAAAGTGGAGGGTTGACTACAAAATGACATGGCAAAATTTTTGGAATGATGTACATCTCATATTCTGATTTTAACGGGAGCTCTAAGACTGTACACATTTATAAAGATTCACAAAATTGAGTACTTAATAGTGTGAATTATATATGTAATTATGGCTTAAATGTGAAAATGGAAAAATATACTTAGCACTCATACAAAGTTTGAATGCTATAAATGCTCAATAATTCTAACCTAATAATATAATTGTCATTGATTGTAGAAAGATAGATAAAAATGAGTAAGGATGTAAAGATTAATAAAACAGAAATAATTTCAAACAATTTCAATAAAAGTTACTACTGTCCTTCACTTTTTTTTCAAAAACTTTCTTTGTGGAACCAATCTCTAAAATTGACAAAAAGTATTTCTCCTATGTGCATTTTAATTCACCATTTGAATAAAACAACTGATACTTTGCCCTAGGCATGTAATCTACATTAGCATAAGATTGATTTGAAATATATCAACATAGAATGTGAACGCTAGCATTCAATGAATTGTTCATACATCTTTTTGAGCTACATTGATTAGAAACAGGTTTCCTTTGCCTGTGTAAATTTCTCGCAATATCATTTTCATTGTTAAATCAAAATACACCTAGGAGAATTAACTTGTGAGATAAATCTAAAAGTAATTTAATGTTCTTTAAAACATTTTCTTAAGCAATATTCAGTATATTTTAATCTTTAAATGAAAGCTGAAATAATTTTTAAGCTAGTAGGATTATTAAAATATGATAAAATTACAGAAAGTGATATTAACTGTTTTTACTTAGTTTCCAAATCTTCTATTAAAATGTACAAAACCTGAAGACAACTGTTCAATAGTAGTAAAAGTTACATACATTTGCTATGTACAAATTATGCTTTTTGAATGTGTACTCCATAACAATAATAGACAAATTTTTATTGTAACATAATCTTAAAATAAATATTAAGTGCATTTTTGATAGAAAGTACTTTAGTGTTACTTTTATAGTATTATCATGGTACATCATTCTTTGCCCTTGTATTTTTTTAGAAGTTCTTTTTTTATTGTATTTTCTCCATTGCCATTTATCCCTCTTACACCTTTCTCCACCCTGAGATCATAACACTGTTGTCCATGCCCATGAATCCTTTTTCCTTTTTGCTCAATCCCTCAACCCTCTTGCCCCACTCCCTGAGCTGTTTTATCATTTCTATGTCTTTATATATAAAGGCGTACCCTAAGAATCCTGAAACACCAATTCAAAAGAACCTATGCACCCCAGTGTTCATAGCAGCACAATTTACAATAGCCAAGAATCGGGAGCAACCTAAGTGCCCAACAGTTAAAGAGTGGATCAAAAACTGTGGTACATTTACACAATGGAATGCTATGCAGCAGATAGAAAGAGCTACTGCCCTTCACAACAGTATGGATGGACCTGGAGAGCATTATGCTAAGTGAAATAAGCCAGGAGATGAAGACAGATACCATAGGATCTCACCTATAAGTGGAAACTAATCAACAAAACAAACAAGCAAGCAAAGTACAACTAGCAACACTGAAATAAAAAAACAAGCTGACAGTAACCAGAGGGGAGGAGAGAGGGGGATAACAGGGGAAAAGGAGGAGAAGGGTCATGAAGAATTATTCATAAAGGACTTATTGACAAAGCCAAATGGGGGAAGGACTGAGGGTGGGAGGTGGGGGTGGGTGGGACTGGGGAAAGTGGTAGTGGGAAAATGTCGATGTGGGGATGATGGGATGGGGTGCAAGGTGGAGAGGATAAAGGAGAGAAAAAATGAGACAACCATATAGCATAATCAATAAAACATAGAAAGAAAAGAAAAAAGTGGGTTTCTTATTTATAATATATAATTAGGCCTTATATATTGATTTTGGCATCTGGTTTTTGGTCGGTGTGTTTAGAACATTGCTACTGAAGAGAATATTAATATGTTGGAATATCTAATATATTTGTATCTGTTTTCTACGAATTGCATTTTTTTGTTTTTCTCTTCTCCTTTTGTCTGTCTTATGTGGTTTTAACTATTTGATATGATCCCATTTCTGTCCTCTCTTAGCATATCATTTATATCTCTTTTCGAAGGTATTTAATGGTTGTTCTAGAGTTAAGAAGTATGTTTCAAAAAACAATCTACGTTCACCTTCAAATAATACTGTACTGCTACCCATGGAGCTCCAGTGCCTTCCAGTCCAGGTTTGTGCCCTCCCTCCCGTCCTTCTGAGACATTGCTTTATTTCGGTTCACTGATCGATGTGCCATGATCACTAATTACATGCATACTATTAGTATTTAACAAGGGTTATTTTTAGAAAATGTAAACATAAGAAAAATATAATAGACTATTTTATCTTTATTCGTTCTCTGTTGCTCTTCCTTTATTTGATCCAGTGTCACAGCAGAGAAATTTTTGCTCTCCCTGAAGAACTTAGATCTCACAGGGCAGATCTGTTAGGGATGAATTCTTTTAGTTTTTATCCATATGAGGATATCTTTATTTCTCTTTCACTTCTGAAGAATAATTTCCTGGAGATGAAATTCTAGTTTGTTTTTAATTTTTCCTTTTTTGGAATTTATTTACAATTTATTTTCGCTCCACCCATTAAATATTTTACTCTTCATTGTTCATGTAATTTCTGCAAGAATTCCACTGTAATTTTTATCCTGTTACATGTCTTCCCTGGCTTCTCTTAAGATTATCTCTTTGTATTAGACTTCCTGTAGTTTGAAAATAATTATGCTAGATATGGGTTTTTTTGGTATTTATCCTTTTGATATCTGCTGATCTTCCTGGATGGATGGTTGGTTGTCTGTGTTAATTTGGAAAGCTCTTGGTCATTATTTTTTAAACATTTTTTCTGCTCATTCTCTCTACTTCTTGTATTTCACTTTGATGTATATTACATCTTTTGATATTGTTAAGCGGTTTTCGGATGTTCTTTTTTTTCTTTTGTTGTTATTATTATTTTTAATCATTTTTTTTCTCTTTGCATTTGTCTGGAAAGTTTCCACTGGTCTTTCTTATTCTTCACTGATTCTTTTTGGCCATGTTGAGTACAGCATTGAGTACATTAAAGTCAGTCTTCATTTGTATTACTATTTGATCTCTAACATTGCCTTTTAAAAATTATTTCATTGTGTGAACATTGCCTTACGACTCTCTCATAACGTTTTATATTTCTCTTTACATTATCCACCTGTTTTTGCACATTGCCTTTTCTCTCCATTACAGCCCTTACCCTATTATAGTTATTTTTAATTCCTTGGCTCACAGTCCCAATTTCTACTTCACATATGAATATAGTTCTTATGCTTGTTTTTTTTTTCCAGACTGTATTTTTTCCTCCCTTTTGGCATGCCTTTAAATATTTTGTTGAAAGCTGGGCAAAGTGTATCAGGTAATAGAGCCAATAAATCTTTAGTAAGAATTTATGCTAATTTGACTAGCACTTGGGTGGTGTAATTTAATAGTTGATATGTCTAATGTTCATTTTAACTTTAGGTACAAGAGGATTCAGCTTCTTCCTTTGGTATATTTTGTTTCTTTCTCCTTCCTTGGCTGTTGGTTTTTTCCTATATGCTGCTCTTGGTGAGGGTCTGTGTCTTCAAACTCTTTTAGGTGCCATCCACTGTGACTAAACTGGAGGTCTACTGGACAGGTTGCAAGGTGTTGTGGGAACCTTCTATAAATCTTAGATTTAGCTTTCATTTTTAAGGGCCCTGTGCCTCAGGGCTGTGGCTTTCACGGTGTTTCTGTCCCTCCTCCCTTGCTTAATGTTCCTTTTTTCCCCCTCATACTTTACTGATGTCTCTAATTGCAGCATTCCTAATCTGTTTCTTCAAAGTCCTGTCTCCTGATTTTTAATTTTTTTTTTCCCTCCAGGAAGACTAGAGGGGCTGAAAAAAAGCTGAGATTCTCTTTGTGTGAATGATATATATTTTCAGAATTGCACTCTAGTGAAGTTTTTTCCCTTGGCGTATAGGCCTCTGTTATTGTTAGTGCTCTGTCCGTTTTCTAATGGTTACTTTTTCCCTTTCCTTTCCAATGCCATTAGGGATCAGTCTCAAAATCTGTAGAAATTCTCAGAGGAAAAATTCACAAAAGACTGGCGTCCACCTACAATAGTGCAGCATCCCCCCACCTCCAAGACCGAGGCCTCCCGGAGTTTCATTCTCAGGTTGTATGCTTCACTGAAACATTTCTGGTTCTCTCAAGTCAGCCTCTTGGCTTTACCAGATGAATTCTAGTAAATATTAGAAATATTTCTCCATGAAAGTGCTCATCATAATATATAGGTAATTGGTTACTATATAAAATCAACAGTGATTGGAGACTTTATAAAGACAGCCGAGGTTGTTTTTATGTCATGCATTACCTGTCAACAATATAATTGTGGGAAACTATAAAAGCGGCACATGGCCAGGAAGCAAATCCTTAAGGGCTGTTTGAGCAATGTGAGATGGATTTTACCCAATTTCTCTTCCCTATGGGGTTTGAATATGTTTTAGTTATTATACTTCTATTTTTAGAATGGGTTAAAGATTTATTTTGCTAAAAAGTTCCAGCCCTAACAGTCACTAAAATGCTGCTTGATTTTTATTCCAACTTGGGGCATTCCAATGTTTATATCATGTGACCAAGGAACACACTTTATGGAAACCTAAGCTGGCATCCTTGACTCAAAAACCATCCTTGACTCAAAAACCTTGACTCAGAAACCTCAGTTCTTTACCACCCACAACTTTCTGGAAAGGGTGAAAGACCCTACAGCATCCCTAAGTTAAAATAAATAAAACTTTTAGAAACCCTTGAATTCCTTTGGCCACATTTAATCCAAATAACCCAAACAGCCATAGAGTTCACTCACTCACAGACACATCAATTATCCTCTACAGATTGGTAAATAAAATGACCATGTATTTGGATATTTTTATCTTTTATACTAGATTATGCCCTGCTGTGTGCAGACAAGGCAAACTGCAAAGGACTCAGGTACCACAGCCTGTCCTATATCTGCCAAGTTAAGATTGCCTTCCTCTTTCATAATCTCAAGCAAAAAGATTTAATTTACTGGAAAACTACTCTTTAACTTTCTTTCAAGCAGCTTTATCTGGTCCTGTTAACAAGAAATGCAGCAAGTTTCAGAAAGTCAATCTTTGGTTTAGATTTCACAACTAAAGAAGTGATTCAGAATTGCTCACAATTCTGAAAAACAGTCCAGTTGGGGACCTGAAAATGAAGGTTCTCAGGCATGGTAATGAAACAGTCATCTGCCTAAGTACACAGCTGACCTACACCTTCAGAACCAACCGATGATGTCAGAATGTGTACTGCTTCCACTCGAGACATCAAACCTAGATCCATATCTAAGTACTGTTTTGTTTCTTATTTTCATGCTTATAATCATTCTTTCTCTCATTTTTTATAGACCCCTGGTTGTTTAGTGCCCCTAGAACATACTACTTCATTTGCATCCAGGGCTCTTGGTCTTGTTTGCCTCAGAAAAAAATACCTCATGAAGTTTAGGAATAATATTTGAAGAGTTGTCTGTACACAGAGACCCTATTTCTATGAATAACCAAGTATGGAAATTCTAATCCAGATGCAATAACCCAACAAGACCACTCTTGATTATTCAAACAGTTTCCTCATCAAAATTACTGATTCTGTTTTTTTTTTTTAAATAGGAACAATCAGAGCAGGGTCTCCATTGATGCTAAGCATGTACATTTATAAAAGACTGAAAGAAAGATATTATTGATATTGATAGAAGTTTTTAAAGATACCACCTCTGCCCTAAATGCACTCCAGGTCAGTCTGAACTCATTGATGTGACTAGTGACACAGGTAATTGCGTTGCACTCAGTTTCTTGCTGGCAATAATGACGATGTCTGTTCCATTGCTCATATTTCTTGCTGTATTTGGATGAATGAAATAAGCAAGGTATATATTAAGGAAAAATCTACTTGTATATTTGTTTGCTCTTCAGGGCCTATGAAATTTATTTTTTTGGCCTGGTGTGGAAAGTTTCGGTTCCTGATTTCAAAGCTCCTTACAACGACTATTAATTATTGTCGTTTATGTTATAGTGGTAATTATGCTTAATTTTTACGTAACATGGCAGATATACATTTATTACTATTTTGAAGGCTGCCACTGCTGTGTTAGTGAGATTGCTGAGAGAGCATCAGGATGACAAAGGGGTAGAACCACTTTGGGTCGGTATCTTGGGTTTGGTACTAATCTCGGTATACGTAAAGTTCCACTCTGTAGCTACACAGTCTCAAGGTTACTCACAACTTGGGTCTAAAAAGCTAGCAGTCCAGAATTATCTTTTCAGGTGGAGTATGAGGTTTGCTGAACTTGGGAGAAGTCCATGCTCACTGGGCAACACCATGGGGTTGGAAGGCCCCTGGGTACCCGGTTTGGTATGTATTAGAGGCTGGTTTAGGTTCGTGCCGTGTCAAGGGGAGATTGTGAAACTCATATAAGAAATAGGCTGCTGGAGACTCCCCAGGCTGTAGAGAGCTAAAAGGCAGTGCAGGGCTGGCCTAGGGCTTTTCTGTATGCCGAGTGCAAGGAAGACCTCTGGTGGACATCTTTAGTGAGAGACTGAGCGAATGCTAAGATATTCTTGGACAATGCTGGCCTCCAGAACGTCCAGAAGGTAGTTTTCTTGATTTCCAGGGGTACTGGAACAGGACTCTTAAGAGCTCTGGCAAAGCAGGAGTGCTAAAACCAGAGGAATTGTGAGCTGGGGCAACAGAAAACTGATAAAAGCCTTCAGCTTCCTGAGCCTGGTTTTGGCCAATAATTATCTGACTCTTCTTCCTGGCGTGAGTGTAGCTACAAATACAAGTCCTTGGGTTTCGAAGGTTTGCTGTAGCCCAGGTCCGGCCCCTGTTCCATTGTGTCCACAAAGTTTGGGATAGTCCTACCCCCTGAACTGCTCTCAGCCCTAGAGCTCTGGAAGGGTGCTCTCGGCCCACTGACACCAAGGTGAGGTGATTGGTGGGTGCAAGTGGTAGCTGGAAAGCAGGAGATATATGTTTTCTTTAGAGTGCCACTCTACAAAGCTCACATCTAAAGTTCTCCTCTTAATCGAGTCCTCTTTTATAATTGCAGTGTTGACAGACCACCAGGGTCCCCAAGTTAGAGTCATTTCCAGTGAGGGATGAGTGATTGAAATTTTAGGAAGAGGGAGAGATACCAATGCCTCTGATGTATTAAATTTTACCTTTGTAGGGAAGAATCACCCAGCAAGTTGGATGAGCCATTCAATGGCTGTAATGAATGTGGCTGCCCCCATTCAGCAAGCATTTCCTCATTTTTGACAGATAACAGCTTAGGCACTGAAACGATGGCTGTTTCTGGGGATACTTTATTCATGGTGCCAGTAAAAGTAAGCTCCACAAGAAACTTGATTAAATACATAAAGTTAACAATCTTTGTGGTGGTAACTTCTGACATGTTCTCCATAATTATTAAAGGTTTTGTCTTAATCCTATATAGTTGCAGCTAGTGACCACTATTCATACAGATAAAAGTCATAAAATTCAGGCAATTCTTGTAACTGGGACTTAAAACAACTGGTCTCTCGCGGGGATCTGAATAGAACTTAGGTGAGAAGTACAACAGTTTAAAGCAGCTCTCATTCTCTTTAACTTGGAGGCCTCACCCTCAGTTAAAAAAATGTCCTTTTTCTTCATGTTGGTCCTCAAGAATGGCATGACATAAACTTCAACTGGAATCCCCTCAAATATTCATTCAAAGGAGTTCCCAAGCTATTTTTTCCACCCACTTATCTTGATCAGCTCACATTTCTGGGGCGGGCTTTTTTTTAATGATAATCTGCTCCAGCCCCTAATAATGAACTGAAAAAATTACTATACTCCCTACCTTTGACCATTCAGCAGCACATGTCTGCTGAAAATTGATCCATGCACTGTTCTCCTTCATTACCAGCTTCAACCATTTCTTTATCTGTTTTTTGACGGAAGGCCCTGAAAGTTGACTCCTGAAGATTTGTGAGCTTAGTTCGATCTGATTCTAACCGAATCCCAGTCTACAACCAATTTTAGTGAGCTGTTTCTTTTGTTTTGGGACGATTAGAGGTCTCCACCTTTGCTATACCATACAGAAGGTCCACAATTTTTTCCTCAACAAAGATTTCATGCTGAGAGAGTTCCGCAGTCAGTTGATTTTCCACATGTCCAGCTTCTTCCCCAAGAGAAAGTCTTCTAGCTGAACTGGTGCTTTTTGCATATTCTGAGTAAGATATGCCTTTTTCTGCGCTGCTTCTGACACTAGCACCACACTGGCCCTGGAATCACACCATCGGGCTCCTGTGGGAATGGTGGCACATTGATTGCGCCGGGTTCCTGCAAAGCCAGAGCTGTAACACAGCTTCATAGAGGACTTCTGCTTTTTCAGCTCGGCCCACGGTTTGGTCGGCCGGCTGCCTCATGCAGTTGAACTTCTTCATTGCAGCAGTAGCAGCCTGACCTTAGGGGATCAGGGCAGGACAGCAGCAGTAGCAGTGGTTCCCCTGGACAGCTAGTGACCGTGTCATTTGTCGCTTGTGTCACAGCTCTACTTCTGTTTTTATGTTTCCTTTTTGCCATCATACTTCAAAATTGCTCTCTGGAAGGATCTCCAAGTTAAATTTAGCTAAATCATTTTATCCTTCATAAGGATTGTATAGAAGCATAGTCAGGTGAAATGTGCAACCATGAAACATATGGACTGTATATGATATCACTTTATTTTAAATTATACAGTTCAAATATTAACATTTAATATTCATACAGTTTGAATATTTGTAGGAGAAATTCTTTTTGGGATGTATTATTTTTCTTATAAGAAATAATTACAGAGTTACATAATTGCCATTTCTGAAAAAATGTAATTTTACCTTATTTATCACTGAAATGTGAATTTGAAAGTAACTTGTCTCTTTAATAAAGTAAATGGTGAAATGTGTTTTACGAAAATAAAAAAAAATTTACTCTCTCTTATTTTAAAGTCTATTCTAAAAACACTTCCTACATACTCTCCACTTCCAGTAAGAAAGTAAGACATCAATGTTAAAATAGAATTTAAAGGACTTTGTGTCTGAAATGTAACTAACTTCTATTAGTCGATACAATATTTAACCAAACAGTTTTCAGTTAATACTGTCTTTAGTAATTACTCTGCTGTTGCCACCAATGCCATTATTTTATGTGTAAAACAGAGGACTTGTAATTACTAGTTTCAGTCCTTATGTTATGCGGAGCTTTGAATGGTCAAGTGCGCAGTCGAGCAGTAAATGTGCTTTTCTCAAACTGAATCTGTATAGAAAGCAACGACACGGGCACGCAGTTGAGAAAAGATTTAAAGTTTTTTATATTTTGCAAGTTTAGCATTGCTAAGTAAGCAAGGTTATTGGAAAAATAATTTATCACTCAGAACCCTTCAGGAATGGGAAATGAACAGTTAAATTGACAGTCTGCATTAAAAAAATAATAAATTAATCCATACAACAAAAAACAGAGGTATTCTAGAAAATATTTCCTAGGCAGCCTTTTTATAGTTCTCTCACTAGTCGTGCTAATTGTTAATTCACATACCACAATAACACAGATTTTTATTGAAAAATAACTCAATAACTCCCTTATTTATGATTTTTTACCTACACATCTGACATAGTTTCAGAGTATTTTCTTTGTATTAAATATCTTTTCTGAGCAAATTTTCTCATTGATTTTCATATAGTCAAATCGACTCAAAGTTTAAAGTCATTTTTTAAAAAATCATAGGCATTGATGAATTTTATTACAGATAGGATGAACAACTACTTCTTTATATCAATCCCTTAGGGGCACAAAAGCCTTACAGTGAAATGAATAATGCTTCATGTTTGTCAAAAAACATAAATCAGTTGGTATTCTGTAAAGGAATAGTCATCCTTAATAAATAAAAGCTATTGTTTGAGGACAAAATGCAGTTACTAGTTTTGAATTTGATCAAATCTTTAACAAGAGATGCATGAGGAAAATTTCAAAAGAATATAAAATTCATTTCATAAAATCTAACAGAATCATGCAACTGAATCTCATCACAACGAGGCACTATAGAATTTTTTCCTTTTATCTCTGCTCTGCTTTGGTGTGGGGTGAGCACCTTATACAGACATTCCATAACATAGTGCCCTGATTATTGTAATGTAAGAACATTTATAATACTATTAATCTTACATTACAATTTTTTCTGTTCGATGGTACTAGGTTTCGCAGTGCTTTAAGATTTTGGAAAAAATCCTTGTTCGTGTTTTATCTTGTATATTCACTGAACTACATAATTGTTTGGCTCTTAGATGACAGATAGTTTTGACTGAAAATGGAGCTTTTCCAGCAAAAGAGCATTACCTCAGTGCATGCACAATGTGTACGAACCTTAGTCAACTTGTTTTACTTGTACTTTGTTGTTCTTACAATTTAAATCATTTCAACTTGAATATTGTATGTAATAAATCACCTGTTTGGAATGAAGCAGGGAGTAAGTGAAAAGTAGAATGAAAAAGACTGCATTGATAGGGCCAACAGTTTACATAACAATAGAGAAAAATTATAGGAACTTCTTAAGTAGTTTTCATTGTCAACAACCTAAGTGCCCAACAGTAAATTAGGGTATCAAAAAACTGGTACATTTACACAATGGAATACTATGCAGCAGAAAGGAAGGAGCTAGTACCCTCCGCAACAGCATGGATGGAACTGGAGAGCATTATGTTAAGTGAAATGAACCAGGCGGTGGAAGACAGATACCATATGATCTCACATATTAAGTGGAACCTAAACAACAAAATAAACAAGCAAGCAAAATATAACCAGCAACACTGAAATAAAAAGCAAACTGATAGTAACCAGAGGGGAGGAGGGAGAGTGATGAAAGGAGAAAGGGAGGGGAAGGGTCACTAAGGAACATGCATAAAGGACCCATCAACAAAGCCAAACAAGGGAAGAATTAGGGTGGGAGGTGGGGAGGGATCGGTTTGGGTAAACTGGTGATGGGAAAATGTTGACCAAAAGAAAACTGTGGACAGGGAGAGGCTGGGAGTAGTGTGGGAAATTAAGAAGTCAAAGAACTGGTGTGTGCAGACCATGGATATGGACTAAGAGATGTGGGGAGGATGGGATGGGGTGCAGGGCAGAGGGGATAAAGGGGGGAAAATGGGACAACTGTAATGGCATACTCAATAAAACATATCAAAAAATAAAAAATAAATAAATTTCAGTTACTTTTACCTTGAGATATCTTCTATGAAAGGCAGTTTGGACCTTACCCACTAGGGTAAGTTTTTTTTTTTTAAGTGCTTATTTATTCCTTCTATTAGTTTCAATAGTTTGTTTTTTTATTAGTCTATCATGGGCATTAAATGCAACTGTGTGGCTAGTATTTTAAAAATCAATATTTGCCAGCACCATCATCTTCATGTTGATTATGATTATGATGGTCATCTGGAACATCACCACAGAGCAACTAGAAACAATTAAGTGTTACCCTGACTGGTGTGGCTCAGTTGGTTGGGCATCACCTTGCAAAACAAACAGTTGCCGGTTCCATTCCCAGTCAGGGAACATGCCTGTGTTGTGGGCTGGGTTCCTGGTTGGGGTGTGTATGAGAGGCAAGGAGCAATGTTTCTCTCCCTCTCTTTCTCCTTCCCTTCCCCTCTCTCTAAAAATAAATAAATAAAATTATTGGCAAATAATAATAAAAAATTAAAAATTAATTGTTTTATGCCAGTGGATGAATTGAATATATATAAAATATGGCACTTATTTGTAAAAACAACTCTATGTACTATATCTTGCTTATTAAGGAAATGTGACTGAATAGGTATGCAAACATAAGTAACCACTTAATTCTAAAACATGGTATTAAAAATGCAGAACCTGTTTGAGAAGGTGCTAGAGCCAGTGCGTCTGTTTTCCATGTTGGATGTACAGACAGTCTCTTAAGACTCAGTGTTCCATGTTGGCTGTCTTTTATTTCAAAATCTGTATTTATTTTCACCTACTCACCCTCACATTTCTACTATATCCTATGTGCCCTTGTTTAGCCAAAATGTTTGAATATATGTTTAACTTTAGAAAGAGAATCCTCAAAATAAAATATTTATAAATGGGCTTGAAGCAAACTAGAAATAGAAGACAATAAATATTCTTATTCTATAAAAGTCATTTATGTAAATTCTATAGTTAATAATAGTTAACAACATAGTTTATACTCTTGTTGGTAAAAAAGTGATTGTTTTCCCATAGGTTTTAACAATATTTATTTATTTGTTTTTAGAGAGAGCGGGGGAGAGAAACATCACTGTGTGGTTGCCTTGTTCCCTACTGGGGACCTGGCCCGCAATCCAGGAATGTGCCCTGACTGGAGAATAGAACCAGCAATGCTGTGGTTCGCAGGTAGGTGCTCAATCCACTGAGCTACACCACCCAGGGAACATTTTCCCATGCATTTTAGAATAAGTAAGAACTTTTACTTTCCCCCTTTCTTACTTAACATTATGTTTGAGATGTTAGCAAGTTCAACAATGGAAAAAAATCAAATAAAATGTATAGTTTTTAAAAGAAGAAATCGAGTAGTTTTATTCACAATAATGATAGTATTCTACACATGAAAGCTAAGGAATATACACAAATACTACTAGAGTTACTTTATAAAGTCACCTGTTATAATATCACCATCTAAAATTCATTGAATGTCTCTTTGTGATCAAATAATTATAAAATAAAACTAAAATGAAAATATATACAAAAACACTGAAGGATATAAAACATGTATGTATAAATGTAACAAAATATCTGTATGAGCTCTATAGTAATATCTATAAAACTTTGATGATAGAAGTAAAAGCTGACAGAAATTGAGATTTATATAATGTTTGGATTAAAAGACTAAATATTATTACAATATTAATTATCCCAGAAATTATTATTAGAATTAAATACAAAGTCTAAAAAATTTCTGGAGCGATTCTTTTTAGAAGATAACAAAATGATTCTAAAATTCATGTGAAAATTTAGAGGATCTAAAAATAGCCAAAATAATTTTGAAGTAATATTTTAAACATTTTGAGAAATGAAATACCAGTTTATTTCACAATCAAGACATATTGTGGTATTGACATACTGATAGATTAGTAGATCAATTAAATAAAAAAGTATCCAGACATAGTAATACTTTTATATAGTCCATGCATTTCTTAAAAATTCATCAAATCCACGTAGTGAAGAAAGGAAGTCTTTTCAACAAATTGTTCTGGTACAATGGGCTATTCATACATAAAAGAAATGAACCACCATCTCACACCACATGCAGTTTGAGACTCATATTTGACCTTAATCTGAAAGTTAAAATGACACATCTTCAACAAAAACACACAGTAAAATATCTTTACAAACTTGGCGTATATAAGATATAGAGAGGGACACTGTGGGCAAGTTAAGTAATTTTCAGATTCTCATCAACAAAATGGGAATAATACTATGGGTTTCTCAAGAAATGAGGGTTAAAAGATCCTATGTAAAGTCATTAAAATGAGGTTGCCCACATTAAGTGCTCAATAAAATTACCTAGCCCAAACTTGTTTTCCGAGCTCCAGATATTCAGATGGTGAAACTGAGTCCCTAAGAGAGCTCGAATGACTGTCACCTTGATGGAGTAGTGCAGGGAGAGGGACGTGGGGCCCCTCTGACTGCAGTGTGTCATCTTTGCTGCCATCTAGTTGGGAAACCATTATTGTCATTCTTCAATTATTGAGTTTATTTTTAGAAAGCATTTAATGCACATGGCACAAAACTGAAAAATACCAGGGGTATGAGTGAGAACCAATCCCTGTGGCATCAGTCTAGGCTTCTGGCATTGGAGTGGGAACAGGCAGCTTGGGGCCCTTAGCTGAGGCAGAAGAGGGATCCCCAGCATCTGTGCACAAGAAAATCCTGGCTAAAGTCTGCATTTAAAAGACACCAGCACTTAAAAGATAAAGGTCAAACAAAAATATTTTCGGATAAATGGAAATAGACAAAATATCTGCACCAAGAAATGCTACTAAATGAGAACTTGGATTTTCAAAAATGAAACAAGAGTGCGAAAATGGGTAGATATAAAGCCAGCCAAGGCTTCAGTGAGCCAGGGGCTATGCAGTCCCGTCTTTTGTGGATAGATCACTGCATTGTTTTATGACAAGATACCATCTTTATCCCAACAGCCTTCCAAGCCTACAGAACATGTCTAAGCTCTCCAGCTCCAGTTTTTCTCCTCCTAACCATTTGAGGAATTTGAAAAATAATGTCCCTTGTCCTTCCACCACCACACATAGCCAACCGTCTCTCCTGAGATGACTGGTTTCTGCAGCTGGTAGACAGGCTGAGCGTGGGTCTGAACTGGGTGGGAAAAAGAAATCTCTCAGCTGCTATAGGGCTTCTGACCCCTAGTCTGACTCAGAGCCTGGAGATCAACTTCAAAGAGCCCTGGGACTAGTATTAATTGACCCAGAGAAGATTTGTAGACCTCTAAGGGGAGAAAGACGGCACTACAATTGTTGCAGAAAGCGAAACCAGGAAAGACTCACACGGCACCAGGAGTAACAAAGGGAAAGTTTATTTACACATGAGGGCCCAGTGGAGTACCCTCTCAAAGCCTGGGCCCCGAACAATAGCCCTGCACTCCTTTTATGTCGGGCCAAATGGGGAGGGTCTCAGGAGGCGTGATACAGGTCTGAGGAGGGTCCTAGGAGGCGTGGTATAGATTTGGCGTGAAGGTACTTACAGAGGTGGGAGAAAAGCATTTACAGCATTAGCCAGGGCAAATGGCATCTCAACATCTATAGCATTAGTCAGGGCAAATAGCATTTCATCTTTGGTATCAGCCTTGATTCCCTCTACACAATAGGGATGTGCTTCTGAGATGCCTGCTGGTCTTCTTGGTCCTTCGGAGCTAGGTGTACTCCACCTGTGAGGCTGAGAGACCACTGGCATTTTCATCCAAGGAGGCCACCAGAATGAAGATAAGTTTCACTGTGGTGTTCTAGCAGGAGTCTGCAACTTGCTGGACATGTTTAACACCCGCTTACCTAGCAGAGTCAATTGTAGATCTACCATGGGCTAGAGTGTCTGAACATAAATGACCCCAGCAGCTTGACATGAGTTTTAACTGGAGTGGTGGTTCTCAAAGTGTGGGCCATGAACCAGCAGCATCACCATCACCTGAAAACTCCTTAGAGATGCAAATTTTTAGTAGCTGTCCCAATCCCACTGAATCAAAACTCAGTAAGTGGGGTGAGCAATGTGGCTTAACAAGCTTTCCAAGTGATTCTGATACGTAACCAAAGCTTGAGTAGCTGTGCTACTCAAAGTACTATCCATAGACATGTCCTTGTAAGAAATGCAGACACTCAGGCTACACACGTCAGATCTTCTGAATTTGAATCTCTTAAAAAAAGACCCCCAGAGAAAATTGGATAGGTAACATAAAAAAAAAGAA
The DNA here is from genome assembly GCA_004026545.1 of Mormoops blainvillei. Taxonomy (NCBI): domain Eukaryota; kingdom Metazoa; phylum Chordata; class Mammalia; order Chiroptera; family Mormoopidae; genus Mormoops; species Mormoops blainvillei. Next base: position 91,965 of record PVJD01005811.1, on the reverse strand, counting down.
AAAGAAAAGAAACCAGACTGCCTTCTTACATCATATAGAAGAACATACTCAAAATGAATTAAAGACTTTAATTTGCATCTCTCTGGTAATTAATAATGTTGAGCATCTTTCTCCACATCATTGACACCACTTGTTTGTCAGTTTATTGATGACAACCTGTCAGACAGATGTGAGGTGGTATCTCATTGTGGTTTTAATTTGCATCTCTCTGATGGTTAGTGTCATTGAATGTGCATCTTTTCATATATCTATTAGGCATCTCTATGTCTTCTTTGGAGAAGTGTCTATTCAGGTCCTTTGCCCATTTTTTAACTGGATTGTTGTTTTTCTGGTATTGAGTGATACAAATTCTTCATATATTTTTGGAAATTAAACCTTTATCAGATATATCATTGGCAAATATGTTCTCCCATATAGTGGGTTCCCATTTCATTTTGTTGACAATTTCTTTAGCTGTTCAGAAGCTTTTTAGTTTGATATAATGCCATCTGTTTAGTTTTCCTTTGTTTCCCTTGCCCTAGTAGCTATATCAGCAAAACTATTGCAATGTAAGATGTGTAAGATGTCTGAGATTTTACTGCCTATGTTTTCTTCTAGCATTTTTATGGTTTTGTGACTTACATTTAAGTCTTTTATCCATTTTTATTTTATTCTTGTGTGTAGTGTAAGTTGGTGGTCTAGTTTCATTTTTTGCATGTACCTGTCCAATTTTCCAACACCAGTTATTGAAAAGAAAGTCTTACTCCATTGTATGTTCTTGCTTCATTTGTCAGTAAACAATAAAAATGAAGTTAAAAATAACATTCATTCTGTCTTTAGAATTTAATTGTTTTAAAAACTACTACTTACTTTGAAAAAATGGATTAAGGATTTAAATGTAAGACTTGAAACCACAAAATTCCTAGGAAAAAACATAGGCAGTAAAATTTCTGACAACTCCCTTAGCAATATAGTTTTTCATATATTTCCTTGGGCAACGGAAACAAAAGCAAAAGGGAACAAATGAGACTATATCAAACTAAAAAGTTTTTTTCACAATAAAGGTAACCATCAACAAAAAGAAAAGACAGCCTACTAAATGGGAAAAGATATTCATCGATGATACATCTAATAAGGGGTTAATATCCAAATTTTATAAAGAACGCCTACAACTTAACACCAAAAAAAGAGAAAAAAAGAAATAAAGAAATAAAAAAACACAATCCAATTAAAAAATGAGCATCCTTGGCCAGGTTCCTCAGCTGGTTAAAACACCATCCTCTACACCCAAAGCCTGGGGGTTTGATTCCCCATCAGGACATGTACAGGAGGCAGCCGACTGATCTTTCTCTCTCACACTGATATTTCTCTCTCTCCATTCCTCTCTCTTTAAAATCAATAAGAACATATCCTTGGGTGAAGATTAAAAAAAAGTGAATAGAGGATCTGAATAGACACTTCTCTAAAAGAGGACATACAAATGGGCAATAGAAATATAAAAGATACTTAATGTTAGTAATCATCAGAGAAATGCAAATTAAAACCACAAAGAGATATCACCTTACACCTGTCAAAATGGCTATTATCAATAAATCAGCAAACAAGTGTTGGTGAAGATGTAGAGAAAGGGAATACTCGTGCACTGTTGCCAGGAACGCAGATTGGTGCAGCCACTATGAAAAATAATATAGAGGTTCCACGAAAAATTAAAAATAGAACTATCTTATGACACAGCAACTCCACTTCTGGGTGTATTTCTAAAGAAACCTAAGACACTAACTCAAAAGAATATATACACCCCTATGTTCCTTGTAGCATTATTTACAATAGCTAAGATATGAAAGCAATCCAAGTGTCCATCAATAGACGAGTGATAAAAAAAATTGGTAGTACATATAGACAATGGAACATTACTCAGCCATGAAGAATAACTAAATATTAATCTTTTGTGACATTATGGGTGAACCTAGAGAGTAATTATGCTAAGTAAAATAAGTCAGTCAGAGGAAGATAGATACCATATGATTTTATTTATATATGGAATAGTAAGAGCAAAATAAATGAATAAACAGAATTATACAGTCTCATAGATACAGAAAAGAGGTTGAAGGTTGCCACAGGGGAGTGAGGATGGAAGACTAGGTGTAAAAGGTAAAAGAATTAAGAGGTACAAATTAGTAGTTACAAAATTGCCGTGGGGATGTAAAGTGCAGTATAGGGAATATAGTCAATAATATTGTAAAGACTACATACAGCGTCAGGCGGACACTGAAAACATCAGGGGGAACACTTTGTAAAGGACTAAGTTATGTTGTACACCTGAAATTAACTCTAAATATATTGAATGTAAACTGTAAATAAAATGTAAAAATTAAAATAAAAAGATTTCCAGAAATATAAAAAATAAAATAAAAAGAAAATCAAATGAATGAATGAGCAAAAAGATATGGTCCTGGGAAGCACTAACAATAAAAACCTTCACAAAAAAATGTTAAATAACAAACACATGTATAAGAATGAATGTGAGAAAATAAATAATATATATATGTTTTTGGCCAAAGACTTGTTTCCGGAATATATGAAGACTTCCCACAGATCGGTAACAAGTTAATGATACTATCAACAAAATACTTTAATTAAAGACTTTAAAGAGGAAGTTTTACCATTAAAAATATAAAGCAGCACCCAACATTGTTAGTTATTGGGAGAATGAAAATCAGTACTGCACTTTCAGGTCAGGGTCCCAGCTTCTAGTAAGAAAACTTGTGGGTGGGCCTGTCAGGGTGTTCAGTTGATTTGGAGCATCGTCTAGTGCATCAAAAGGGTTGCAGGTTCCATCCCTGGACAGGGCCCATACCTAGGTTACTGGTTCGATCCCTGTTGGAGCATATACATGAGGCAACATGAGGCAAATGATCAATGTTTTTTTCTCTTTCTCTCTCTCTGTCTCTCTCTCTCTCTCCAATAAAAAACATCCTTGGGTGAGGATTAAAAAACAACAATAACGGCCTATGTGTGAGTTTTTAGGCCTGAATATAGGCAATTAGAAAAACATGCCTCCTGAAGAAAAACTGACTTCTCCACACCAGAATTGGTGCACAGTCAGTACATTGTAGGCTCTGGAGGGAGTTTTCATCCAGGACTCAAGCCCCCTCCGGCAGGCCATGCTCTTACATATGCCTTCATTTCTAACCCAGGCACCTACATTCCAAAAGCTATACAAATGTAGACAACCATCAAAAAATTATACCTTGTTTCAGATAAAATATTGGTCTTAATTCACCTAAAGAAAATTGATTCTGTCACTATTTTCAGTAAAACATTTATTTATTCAACAGGCAATTATTAGACACATCCTGCTGCCCTGCACTATATGATGCGGTGTCATAGGGATGAACAGGATCTGTCTTCACAGAGAGCATGGTCTTCTGAAGAGGACAGTCATTGAAAGTTGGTCAAATATTCTGAATTTTATGACAAAAAGAACAAATGAATACATCCGTGAGACTGTATTTTAAGAAAACTATAAATACTTCCTGAATTAGTCTTCCTTTTTGAATGAACAATCGTGAGTTCACAGACAATGTTTTCATGTTCTTTAGTGCCATCATGTTATAATAGTCTGTCTTTTCTGTTTAAAATAGTAGACCCTAAATACAATACCATTATTAGCTATTGTTATAATCATCATAACAATTATAGAACATATTTAAAGAACACTTACTGTGTTGTTGACATTGTTGAAGTATTTCATATGGATGGACTCTATCCTATCTCATAAATCATTCAGTGAGGTGAGGGCTAACACTGTCCCTATTGCAGCCACTCTAGTTTCAATCTATATGAGCTACCAGAGTTTTTAAGCTTAAAAAATGTGTTCAGTCTCAAAAATATGATTATTGACGTTGTGCTTTCATAATAAGTTAAGATTTTAGGAATATTTTGATAAGTGATTATTTATTTGATCATTTTTTAAAGGAATTGCAGTCATATTACGTGTAATTTGATTGTGAAAAAATAAAGACAGAAAATTCATGATGATGAATGCTGTGTTTCTTTGTTGTGATTTTTATTTTGTTAAAGAGAAAAACATTTTTAGGAACCAAACTTTTAGAATTTCCCTCTTCTACCATAGGTTAGCAAGATGAGGTAATTTAAGTACAATTATGACATCGTTTAAGCTCTTTATTTATTCCATAGTAGAATGATGTACCTAGTTGTTAAATCTAAAAAAGGAAATCATTGGGTTTAATCTACAGAGCTGCTTCTTCATCTTTGCAATTTATTGTCCAGCATTAGGAGGTCTGCCCTAATTGACGCTGTCTACAACTGGGTGAGTGTATCAGCTTATTTCTGGAGCTCCGTATTAGAACTGCTACTTCATCTTACCTAGGATTTATTATAGATAACATCGACTACATTGATCTCCTGGTACAATTTCTTTGTATTGTTTTTAATTTTCTCAGACCATGTGTAAAGGAGATGCTATCCATTGAATCTCATTGAAGAACTTAATATACACATAATTTTTACACTATTATCTCCTTTTGAAACTCACCAAATAAAGTTAAAATTAAATTATGTATAATAATTATGGATCTTAAACACTTTAAGCTAATAAATTATCAAGATTATCCTAGTATAGATCAATGGATATTGCTGTCATGTTACTTTACATATAATAATGATAGCGTTAGTTGGTTTTATGATGTGAGAAAATAAAGGGTAAAGAAGTACAAAATTTTAAATTTTAACTGAAGCCTTCATGTTTAAATGGATAATAAGTTAATAGCCAAATCCTCAAATCTAAATATTTGAACTCAGGCATAAACACACAAAAAAATATGGGTAAATCCCAATACTTTACAAATTTCAATAACAATCTGAAACTTTATGAGTAGGCTACGAAAATATTATTCACTGACTGACTTCTGTGAGAAAACCTCATAAATTAGATCCTAATTGAAGTTTTTCTTTCTCATAAAATAAATTAAAAAGCAGCTTTTATAAATAATTCAGTTAGCATTTCTACTTTATGATGCTAGTACATATGTTGAGAATAGTCTCATCTTAAGGTAGTTTAAGTTCTCTCTCAATAAGATTGCAATTAAGATTTATTAGAAATTTCTTGTGATGAGTCAAATGAAGGATTTGTTGATATAAGGAAATGATTTATGTATTGATTTACTTCCCATGGCACATTGTTGCTTGTAGCAGTAGGGGATGGTTATTTAAGGAACCAAATTGCTCTGCAGGGTGTAGATGGAGCCAGGCGATGAATGGCTTCAATCAAGCCCCCCCACATTCTGGCATGATGTCTGTGACTATGGCATTATGGAGCCATTACCCAAAATGTGCAGCTAATTGTAATCTTTATTCTGAATCCAGGAGAATTTAAATGACTTTTGACTGGTAAAGGCTTATAGCAGCATTGAATCTCTGTATTTAACCACATCAAAGCATCTCTTTATTCACATCAAAAGATATCACAAGACAGATGACTGTACTTTATACATATGCACACGCATGATCACAGGTGTATCAAACATCGGGGTTCAGACTTTTTTTTTCTGTATCTACCTGGGAGATCTGAGGCTCAGGCCCTTTTGTATAAAGACTGAGAAGATACATCAATCTGAAGGAAGGATCCAGGCATAACAGGCTTAAGCCAGTGTGAACCATTCTTGGGAGTTATAATTTGTCATAGAGCATATTGTCTGTCACACCACTCATTTCCAAGGTCAAGACCTTGGGTGTGCATTTGTGTCTTAGGACAAGAGAGTGTTACACATAATACATAACAAATGAAGGCACATGTTGCCCTACTTTGGAAATCTTCTAATGAAGCCCAAGCTGAAGGTAAAGGGGTGTGCATCCCACCCCTCCCACTAGTCTTTAATGGAATGGGGGCTGCAGCCCACTGGGAGCTGCACTGCATAGCAAAGCAAGAGGGTGATCATGCAAAGAAAGGAGTGGAGGAGACCAGGGGGCCTTGTCAAGCCCAGCAAATTCTGGCAGCTCTGAGGTAGCCAGTGAAGAAGTGACACCAGCTTTATTCAATTTATTTATTTATCTACTTATGTATTTATTTTGCAACAGAGCTGCAACTGCTCTCAGGAGGAAAAGCTCTAATAACAGCAGTTATCAAGGTGCACTCAGACGAGACACTTATAAAGCATCCTCTACAAAGTTTCAGACATACTTTGAGTGGACTTCTTAGGAAGCCAAGATCCTGCCCTTGGTATGGGAAGGCTCATGACAGTAAAAATGTCCCACTATTTCTTTCCAGTGGGAAAAGGTAGAAGGGGTTTTGTGATAAGCATATACACAGTACACAGTTTATTAACATTTAGTGAAAATGAAGAAAAACAAATCAGAAAATATGCAAACCTTATTTTAATTCCTTAAAAAAATGTTATTGTTGTTCAATGAAAGGTTTCCCACTTTTGCCTGTAGCTCTCCCCTGCCCCTCCCCTCCCCCATTCCCACAGTCAATCCCCACCCCATTGTTTTAATTTCTTACAACTGGTACTATAACATCTCTACATAGGACTTTATATATGTAATTATTTTTGAAGAGGGCAATAAAATCATGTTTTCATTTATCCCTTATTTGTCTTCTTCCTTATTTCTCCTTTCTTCTTTTTTTTTTTTAGATGTGTTCCCCTTTCTAGTTACTTGAGGCTACCTGCAGTGATATTAACACATCTGCAACAACAATAGTACAGGCTTTGAAATGAGACAAATCTTCATCTGAATTCAAATTTTATCAATTTAATTTTTATATTATGATATTTACTCTTTTTCTACCTAGCTTACATCCAGAGACTTATTTTTGAAAAAGTATGATAATTATTACCAGTTATCTCTGTCAATATTTCCCTGACTTAATTAAAATTTCAATAACTGTTTAAACATAGTTCACATGATGTTTGTGAAAATTAAATGAGACAAGCTATATAGAGTGCTTTAACAATGACCAACATTTATCAAGTGTTTAATAAATGTTAGTCTTACCCGCTATGATCCTGAGAATATGCTGTGAATAGGTTTCCAGGTTTTTGAAATTAGTCCATCAAAATTCATATGTACATTTCAAACCTATTTTACATTCTGGATCTCATCTTCACAAGTAAAGGTTTAATATAAGGAACATTAGCTTAAAAGCTCAGAGGCTCAGAATTAAACTTTATTCCATTCAGTTTCAAATTTTGTCTTCTCTCTTATTGTCAATATGTGAGCATTTCCTTTTGTTTTTCTGTGTTTCATCCCACAATTGAGGTTCGGGGTTTCTGCTTTTCCTCCTATGATTATTGTGGTGAGAGTATCAATCGCCTCTTTATTGGCAATGCCTACATATATACTTTCACAAAATCCTGCAGCAATATGAGTAAATTTAGAAATATTATTTTGAACTTCATTTCACAGAAAAAAAAATTGATGCATAGAAGAAAGTCTAAGTAATTAGTTCGAAGTCACCAGGTTACATGTGGCTCTATGGGAATTTTAACCTTGGCTCTCTGGCTTCGGCGCCCGCACTTGAAACCACTGTGCTTTGCTGATTCTCATAAAATAGTTAGCAGAGTTGCTAGCATTTAAGGCGCTCTAAACGAATGTAGTTTCCTGTTTAATAGTCAAGTTTCTCTGACACACTTCATCGTCTTTCTAGGGTTGCTAGTCTACATTCGGCCCTCTTATTGCTTGATTGCCTTACCTCAACGATTTTTGCCCTTCTTCATCCCTTGGCACACAAAAACTAATTACTAACATTCTGAAGCACATTAAAAAAATACACACACACACACACACACACATATTTGCCAATCTGACAAAAAATAGGTATAATTTTGTTTCATTCATTCCAGATACTTATTGTTGTGTTGGCTATTGTCATTTTTTTATTTGGCAGCCTAAGGGAAAAGGGGTCAGTGCCTCTGATCAAATAGTCAGGTATTGCCTGTTTTAAAAATTCTTATGGCACACTGATTGAAAATCGCTGCCTTACCTGATTTGCCTTCCAGTAATCCTAATTTCAGCCAGACATAGTGAAATGCTTGCAGCTGAAAACTCAGGTTTGGCTGCCTGCTGTAAGAAATAAAGCCAAACTCACGATAGGTGCTGGTGCAAAAGTAAAGACGTTTATTCAGATGCCAAGACCTGGGAGAATGGTGGACTCCTGTCTCAGAGACTATCTCCTCTTCCTGCTCAAGCCTGTGGTTCTTACAGGGACAGGGAGGGGAGGGCTTTTTTTTTCTTTTCTATCCAATTATATTGCTAGTTTTGGAATGTTTGGGCCTTATCCGTTTATCTTTCTAGCCTTTGGCTCATTCAGTGTAAGAACCTCCCCCGCCCCATTCTGGCTAATGGGAAAGACGCCCCTGCACTCCCTGATTGTCTGCATTATTAGGGTCAGTGGGGAGAGGCAGGGGCTGCAGAACCGCCGTCAGGAGTACTGGAGATGCTGCAGCTTGCCTCCCAATGCTGGACAAAGTGCCTGCACATCCGCGGGAGCCAGCTGTAGTCTGCGGGACGCCCCTGGATCCTGGTGCACTTGCATCCTCTGCACAGCTGGCCTGTCCCTCCCAAGTGGCCAGCAGGGCCCAGGCTCACCCTGCCACCAGCTGCCTGTGCTCCAACTGTCTGCGGTAACATGCTTGAGTGGTTGTTCACATTATCTATCTGTATTATTTATTTTATTCTCTCTGCTTCCTTAATGCATTGCCATATGTTTGTGAAATTGCAACTAAAACTGCTCTTCTCAAAATTCACTATAATGCCTTGCTTTTAAATCCTATACATACTTTTCCATTCATATTCCATTTGAATTAGTCTTTTAAGGGAAAATTTTCTTCCTCAATACAATCTTATTTTATAGCTTTAAGACTATTCCTCATTCTGTTTCCCATTCTAATTCTTGAGCCATTGCTTTTTTTCTTTTTTCTTTTTTTTAATGGCTTCTCCTTAAATAATACTGGTCAACAATTACAATGCAGGGGGAGGTGTCCTATAATTCAATTCAATTCTGACACTGTTTCTCTGGCAATAGTATCAGCTTCCAAATGTTAAGAGCGCAGTCTTGTAAGGCTGCCCCCACCCCACACGTAAGACGTCAATACCACGTCCAGGTTCTTACTGTTACCACTGTTTCTGAGTGACCAGCTTTAGGTTGAAGTTTCCCATAGCCTTGCTCCTTGTTTCATTAATTCACTAAAGAAGCTCACAGAACTCAGAAAAACATTTTACTTACTAGGTTACTGATTTATTATAAGAGGACATAACTCAGGAGCAGCCAGATGCGGAAAGGGCAATGAGCTCCCTGCCCTATTCAGGTTGGCCACTCTCCCTCTGTCTCCTCGTTTTCTCTGACATGAAGCTCTCCAAACACTCTTTTTTGAGGCTTTTATGGAGGCTTCATTCTATAGTCACTGTTGATTAAATCATTGGCCATTAGTGATTTGATTGGATCTTCTCTCCTCCCGGGAGGTTCAGGGTCTGAACTGAATATTCCAAACCTCTTAAGAAGCTGGCTCTTCCCACAACCAGGCCCATCCTTAAGTCGCCTAGGGGCTTTCCAAAGGTCATCTCGGTTACATAACAAAAGACACCTTTTATGTTCCCTCTCCCCACTTAGGAAATTCCAAGGGCTGAAGGAACTCTGCGGCAGAACCCAGATGAAGACCATTGTGTATTTCTTATTCTAATTCACAGCATCACCCCCTTCCTCGGCCCAGGGTTAAATGGTGTTGCTCCTTCTTGTCTCTTGCTTGCTGTAATTCTCATTCTTCATATTATTCTTGGATCATCTACTCAACTCACTTCAAAAACTTTATGTGATATTATATTTCACAAAAAATAATATTTGCTAAAATAAAAGCATAAAAAACAAGCTTCACCTTTAAGAGGAATTAAAAAAAATAGAGTTAGGGGGAATTGTTTTTCAAAGATATAATGACATACCATTTTATAGAAATGACAGAAGACAACGGTCTTCAGAGAGAACACTTAAGGTGCATGTATAATATTTTGAAAATCCTAAATTAGAAAAAGAGAAAATAAAATTTAAACCCTTTAAAGATGTTACCGAACAGAAAGAGTTCATCCACCTGGCACTAGCAGGACCAAACACTAAATACACAGAATTGCAGTGGAGAAATATGGGCTATTTTATTAAGAAGCATATTAATTAGTAGAACAGAAGCTAATCCTCTAAAGCCCAAACACCAGGATGGCATTGTAGATTACAGATTATATACAGGGCAAAGCCACAAAATGCCACGGGTTAGAGGTCAGGATTAGAGGTACTGGGACCTGATTGGTCAGAGAGGAGGTAAAGGCAATAAATCATTTGTTTAGGTCTCCAGGACAGCTCTGAGATCTTTTCTGGTGTCCCTCAGTCCAGTCTCATGGGAAAGCAGCCAGGAGCGTTTCTGTCCGCGGACCGGTTCAGAGCCGGCGGCCTCTGCTCCAGCTCTGTCCCGGGCCTCTAGGCTCTGGTCCCAGCCAGGCAGTTGTGCTGGGTCAGTCAAGTCTTTGGAATTTTATGTGTTTCCAAGGGTGCGTTCTTGAACTTAGTGTTGCCAAATTCTGTCTCCCCCTTCTGGTTGGGAGGGGGTTCTTGTTCACAATATACTACTCTGTTCCAGAAATGTCACGGCATTTGTCTCCCTCAGTCCCTCCTTCTAATTGCGGTGTATGTTTTCACTATAATAATGGTGTAATAAGCGTTGAGGTCCTTCCCTGGTCAGTTTTAGTTCCTTGTTGGAATTATCTGGTTTTAGCCAGTTCTTGTTGTTGACCTCTGCAACGACCACAGGAGTTTCCTGCCACAGACTGTTTCCCTTTGATCATGCGCGGAGTGCGGGCTCTGATGAGAAGACCTAGCAGCTTATTGACCTGTGATGAGCACTTCTACTTCCTCATTTCACTTGTTGAGGGGTTTCCCCTAACTTCTTTCTGTCCTGCCTCAGTTCCACCATTAGGGTTCAAGAACTGAAATATAACTTCGCCCCAGATGTTATCTTGAGCCTGCCCAAGGCCTGGACCTTGTGACTGTCAGTCAGGTCCAGCTACTGTCTCCTGCTGCTTTGGGGGCTGCTGATTATCCAGGGGAAAGATTAGGTCTCTGAGGGGTATGCATATAAATAGACAATTTCTAGAACTACGGTTTAAAACAAAACTTAATCAAAGCCATAAGGACCTGCGGTTTCAAAGACACAGAAAAGAAATTGCAAATCACCTCCAAAAAATAAAATCTTTACTGATAGCATACTTCTCATCAGCCACATATGTGCAAAATACCAGTGACATAACATTCACATTGCCAGGGGATAAACAGTAAACAGCTCTCAACCTAAACTATGCCTGATGAAAGAGAGATAAAACAAGAGTGTCAGACAAGTATACAAGCTTAGCCATACCAGACCCTAGATGGGAGAGTTTTGGAAGAATGGTCTTCAGTAAGTTAGGCTTAGAATCAAGAAATGGAATGTGAAGAATAATAACATTCAAATAATATAGTAAACATATGGTAACTCTGTCAAAATCTGTTTGCTAGAAAAATATGTTTGGAAACAAACCTTCCTCCAAAATATTGAGAAATTTAAGAACTCCAATAAGGGTTGGATTTATATTTTTATAACTAATATATCTGGTATGTAAAAACACACTTATTAAAATATTTGTAAGGAGAATATAGTTACTTAAAAACTATTGAGTATGCTTGCTTATATAGAATTCTATGCTTATCTGCATATAAGATTTAATGGGCTAACTTGGATTATTAAATTATTTTGAGCCCTTATTATAGTTCTCTTAAATTCGACCTGTATAAAAGGGCTTTTTTAGTTCAGATTTTCTCAAAATTAGGAACCTGATTGAAGCATGCTTTCCTCTATGCTTTTAAATTCTATAAAGTAAAAGTAAAATGACTCTTACTGATAATTTTAATGCCTATTTCGGATTCTCAATCTACTAAGAAATAAAAAATTATAAATATATATTTAAATCTGTTATAGTATTGTCAAACATGAACTAGAAGCTAGAATTACTTTATTTTCCTTTTTGTGTGTGTGTGCTCATTATTTCCTTTTTTGCCCCTTGGTACAAGCATTGTACAGCAATCTCATACATTTCTGGTGGCGAGAAGGGTTTTGCCAAAGTTACTAATTGGTCTGAAGGCTTCAGGTAAATATAGAGCAGAAACAAATGGGTAGAAAATTGACTTAGAATATAGGTGGGATGGAAATTGAGATGAGTATATAACAAAATATCAAGTTAACTCACTTATGTTTTGCCGGTTAAAATATATTATTAAATTAATGCAAGAAATTTCAGCTAAACACTTATTTAAAAATCCTAAAACGTCGTGACTTAGAAAGGGTAATAGTAAAGGAATAGAAAGAGATGAGAAGGGAATATGCTTGCAAATTACCTCCAAAAAATAAAACTTTTTGGAATAATAGGTAATAGGTGACAGGTAATAGGTTTCATAAAGATAATGTAACAATAATAGTATCAAACTAGGTTTTAAAGCAAGCTCACATACGTAAGATAAAGAGGACTTTTATTTAGTGACAGTAGAAAGAATTCACCAAGAAGTGTGTTGCCATTTAGCAATAAAATTTGAGAGATTTTAATATGTTCCACTTCTAAGAAAATATGTCTGATTTTTTTTTTCATTAAATGTCTGATACTGAGTGCAGAGTTTCCTCAACTTTTCTCAATTTCTTTCCCCTCTCTGCCTCTTCATTTTATTTTTTTATTATTAGTGTTTATAATACATTCAGTTTTGAAACCATATGAAAGTCTGAAATTTGACAGTCTTTATGTCTTCAGCAGCTGTTTTTACTGGTTATATTGATAAAATCAGTGTTATTCATGGAATTGTGTAATATAATGGAACTAATAGAAAAAAATAAAGAATTTGTGTCATTAACCCATGCCTCATAAAGAATAGTGTTCAAAGAACAAGTAACCAATGGATATATTAGTCATCAAAGTTTCTTTTGTCATGTTCTCTTTTTCATGTTCTTACTTTGTGAAGTACTTCTTCAAATACTATAATTTTTCTTAACATAAAGTCTGTAAATAGTAAAGTTTATATACTCTTTTGAATGTTTACAGAAATATTCTTGCATAAAATAAAAATATGTTATTCTCCCTTAATACTTATAAATGACAGCCCACTATATTATTTGTTAAACCAATTTCATTTTGTAATTTGACCACATATATTTAATGGTTTTTAAAATATTCCCTGATAACTACTTTTACCTTCAATCTGACTTCTTATCTTGATTCTATTCCCTAATGCCATAATATACTCAAAAGTAATGCGGTTTGATAGCATTGGTTGTTTCTGGCCATTATGTTATTATCTTACTCTGATGTAAATGACGATACTGACAGTGATTCTCCTTCATCCCTTTTTGTGGATGCAGATTTCTGCCTGGCATTATTTTATTTTCTACAGAGGAATGTCTTTTAACATTCCTTGTAGTGTGGGTCTACTAGTTACTGATCTTTTTAGATCTCATATATTTGAAACCGTCTATTGCTGGACTGTCTCTTATTTGCATTATTTCCAATGAGAAACCTGCTGTCGCACTTATTTTAATCCTCTGTATGTAACATGCCTCCCCCAACTCAGCAGTTTTTAAGACTTTATCACTGGCTTTCATCGATTTTATTATAATATATCTTGTTTTTTATGCCCGGAATGCATTGAACTTATTGAATCTGTTGGTTTATAATTTATATTGTGTAGAAAGTTTCCAGTCCATATCTCTACAAACTTTTTTCAGTTCCTCCACCCCATCTTTTTTGGGGACTTTTTTTACACTTATTTGAGGCTTCTTCAATTTTCTGGCAGTTAATTGAGGCTCTATTACTTATTTGTCTTTCTGTGTTTCTTTTTGGACAGTCTTGCTGTGTCTTACCTACCATTAATCCTGTCTGGTCTGTTTTTTACGCATACATTATAGTTTTAATCTCTACAATATAAATTTGCTCCATATTTATATATTCTGCCTCTAATTATATTTTCAAGTATATGAAATGTAGTTATAATAGCTATTTCAAATCCTCATTTGGTAATTCTAACATCTGTAATAATTCTTGGAGCAATTAGTTGATTTTTCTACATATATGGGTTATATTTTCCTGCTTCTTTGGCAATCTTGTAATCTTATATTATATTGGATACAATGTTTATTTTGATACTTTATTATTTTTTATTTATTGATTCTAGAGAGAGGGGAAGGGAGGGAGAGAAAGGAGAGAGACATTGATTGGTTGCCTGTTGCACGCACCCCAACTGGGTACCAAACCTGCAACCCAGGGATGTGACCTGACCAGGAATCAAACCAGCAACCTTTTACTTTACAGGACAATACCTAACCAACTGAGTCACGCTGGCCAAGGCTATTTTTTGAAATCCTATAAATACCCTTGAGCTTTGCATTCAACATACTTAGAGTTACATTCTTTCAGGCCTTGCTTTGAAGATTTTTATAGTCAGGACAAAATCAATATTTAATCTAAAGCTATTTATTCGCAACTAAGGAAAAGACTCCTGCAACTCTACCAAGTGCTCCATGATTCATGAGGTTTTCCTGTCCAGTCCCTTGGGAACAGTCATCATTCTCAGCTTGTGTGAGTGCTAGATCTAGATACTGATACTTTTAATCCTGTCAGACACTTCTGTGAGAGGATTAAAAGTAACAGTATCAATGTTGGATGCTTTTCCTCAAGCCCATATGCTCATCAATATTCTGTTGAGTACTTGAGAGGAACCCTGGGCAGGTCTCCTGAGTTTTCTCCCTGGGAAGATCCCTCCTCTCTAATACTTGTCCCACAAATTCTGCTTAACCTCATCTCCTGGAATTGCTACTCTGCTTCCATGATTTAAGAAGTCCACTTGCCCTGTCTAGATCACTCCCACCCCCTGCACTGCAGTATACCTCAGGTAATCTTAAAGCTCCCCTTATTTGTATCCTGCTTCTCAGGGAGTACTGTCCTTTGTTGCCTCATGTTCAATGGCTTAAAAATTGTTTCACATATTTTGTTTGGATATTCAGTTACTTTGGGCAAGAGGTTAAATCTGTTCCATATTTTTTCATCATGGCTGACAGTGGAAGTCTAGGATAACATATAAGAACAACCTTTTGCCATGGCCAGTGTGGCTAAGTTGGTTACAGCATCGTTCTGTTAACTGAAAGGTCTTGGTTCGAATCCTGGTCAGGGCACATACCTGGGCTCTGACTTCGGTCCCCTGTCGGGGTGCCTGCAATTCAATGTTTCCCTTCCTCGCTTCCCCTATGTCTAAAATCAATAAGCATGTCCTTGAATAAGAATTTTTAAAAATCAACTTTTGTTGGTTCCTTCCTACTTTGATTTACTAGGCACTATTGTTTGAAGAACTTTCATAAAATTATATCAGTTTTTCCTACCGGCACTCTGTCTGTGGTTCTAGGGTCAAAAAATGTTAATAGATCAAAACTTTTTATAAATTGCACTCATATAATTATATATGTGTAGTTTCAGGAAAAGGATATAAAAATTACCAGATAGAAAAATAATTGTACATAATGCTTGATAATTTCTCCTGTAAATTAGATTGAGTTTCAAAATATTTTCAATGAAAAAACAATGTTTTGTGAGAATACATATAAAATTAAATATAATATATATGTATGTCCTTATAGACAAAATGGACTGATTAAATTTTAAGTAATCTGGAGGGGAATAATATCAGCTATTTAAATGAATCATTTTAGTTGAATATTTAGAAAGATGTAAAACAATTTATATGTCAAAAAATGTTCTTTGTGGTGTTTTCAATTTAAAATTATAAATCAGATTTACTATAATAAAATTATACTTGATACTGATTAATCTAGAAGCTAAAAATTGAAAGATGAATATTATAAGATTGTAAAGTGAGTAAAATCAGTAGACTATACACTTCAGGCTTCGTTTTTCTGAATCTCTTTCATGAGAATTCATCCACGTGTCCTGATGCGTCTGTGATGTTCTTCTCAATGTGCAGGCATGGAGAACTCTATTGAGAAGTGTATTAGCTGTTTTAAACACTATGATTACTTTTAGACATATTTTTTTTGGCACTAATTCAACTCTGACAGGAATCCCCTACCAGGGGTGTGGTAAAGAATGTTCTGTACTGCAAAACAGTGATAGAGCATGGCTGAGAAAACAGCAGTGCCCTGGAACAGCCCAACAGTGCTACAGCGCAGCTGCGAAAGGAGCGCTAGCCCTGGAATAGCTCAATTTGACGCAACACAGCTATGAAAACAGCATGGCTCTGATGCTACCCTGGATGGGCAGCCAAGTGGCCCTGTGGATGACCTCTTTTCGGCTAGGCAGCTCTACTCTCTCATGGTCTCTGGAGAGACATTGGTGTTTTAGTCCTAACCCAGGAAACACTCGTAGTCTTCACTTTTCACTGGAAAGTGTGCTCTCTTGAGACAGAGGGGAGCTGGCTTATATGGAGAGAAATTCTTGTCCTGGTGTGCCCTTATGCAAATGAGGATGCCAAATCTCAAAGTCGGATTTGTTCAAAAGGCACTGCCCTGATTGGCTAGAATAGAGCTGCTCTAATTGGTCAGAGATGCAGAGCTCCGATTGGATAGAGAAAGTCTCAGTCCTATTAGTTGACGTAGGACTCGAGGAGCTCCTTCATAGGTGCGGGCTCAGATGACGGAAACACAGCGCAGGCGGCAGTTTGGGTCAGAGGCTCCTCAGCGAAGTGCGATTTGCCTGAGAGGCCGCCGTGCAGAAATGGCTGCAAGGCTGCTTTTTGACTTGAGTCTATTTAAGCCCCAGGAGCCCTTCTTAGGTTCTTAGGGGTTTCTCTCTCCCTCTTCCACTCTTTCTTTCTCTTTTCCCCCCTCAGTGTTCAAAGCACAGTATTTTTTAAGTTCTTATGTTTTCCATTAAATCCTATTTTGCTGAACACATCAGGTCTATTGGTTTCCTAGCATTTTTTATAAAAACACGTATTGATATATTATGCATCTACTCAAATTTTACAACTACTCACTACACGGGGGTCAGTCAAAAGTAGTATACAGTTCGTACAGAAAATAATACAATGATTTTTTAAAAATACAAGAATAAACTCTGTTTTGTATACTCACAACTGTAAACTTACTTGTACCCACACTATATTTGGACATATACTAGCTTACCTATGCTGCTTGCTGTCACTTGCTATTGTTATAATGCAGGTATTTTTATGCTATGTAGCATGTAAAACTGAGTAGGAAAGACACTCCTAGAAGTAATCTAGAGAACTTGTTTGCTTTCTTTCTGGACCATGGAAGGCTCTTTTTGTTATTTGGAGGTTTCCTTGTATATCACTCACCTCCAATTCCTGACTTTGCTACCCCAGTTACATGTGTTACACATCGGGGAAAAATATACATTAAACAGATAATCCCTTATGACAATATCAATAGCATTTATTTCACAAACATTAAAATGTGAGGAATACTGTTGATAAAATAATCTTTTTTGAAGAAATATTAACAGTGAGAATCAGTAAAGTTTATTTACTTTTCAACTTCATATTTATTCCCAGACTTCATAAAACAGTATTATGTTGAGGAGAAAAAAATGATACAGCTGTAATAGCATAATCAATAAAATATACTAAATAAATAAAGAAACAGT
Source organism: Mormoops blainvillei (assembly GCA_004026545.1). Taxonomy (NCBI): domain Eukaryota; kingdom Metazoa; phylum Chordata; class Mammalia; order Chiroptera; family Mormoopidae; genus Mormoops; species Mormoops blainvillei. The sequence goes on along the minus strand of PVJD01005811.1, from coordinate 74,295 downwards.
ATTATGTTAAGATTATAAGAAATGGTAACATGACAGTTTCAGAGTGGTATCTCATATAAAATTAGTCTTTTGAAACTTTGTGGTATGTAAAAGGTTCTTTTTGGAAATATTTGATACCTGTTTTGAGATAGTAAATCTATCAAAAACATTCAAACAGCCAAAATGAGATACCACTTAAAAACTCATTAGACGACCACTGTAAAACAATAACAGAAAATAACACGTGTTAACAAGAATGTGGACAGACTGGAGCCCATGTGCATCACTTTTGAGAATGTAAACTAGTGTGTCTACCGTTGAAAACAATATAGCAAGTACAAAAAGCATTCAACATAGAATTATTATATTATTCAGCAATTTAACTTCTTGGTATATATCCAAAATAATTAAAAGCAGAGACTCAAGCAAATATTTGTGTATCAATGTTCATAGCAACATTGCTTGCAATAGCCGAAAGGTGGAAACAACCCAAGTACCTATCAATCAGTAAAGGAACAAACCGATAAGCAAAATCTGGTACAAACATATAATAAAAAGTTATTCAATTTTAAAAAGGAATAAAATCCTACTTAATTCTACAACTTGACTTATCTCAAAGACCTTATGCCAAGGAAAATAAGCCAGTAAGTAAAGGACAAATATTGTGTGAGTGCACTTATTTGAGGTAACTGAAATAATCAAATTCACAGAGACTGAAGGTAACGCAATGATTACCAGGGGCTGGGGGAAGGGAGAAATGGGGAATTATTATTAACTGGGTGCAGAATCTCAGCTTAGGATGATGAAAGAGCTTTAGAGAAAACAGTGATGATAGCACAGCAATATGAAGGTACTTAACGTCACTGATTGTAATTATATAGTAAATTTTATATTATCTATATTTTATCAAAGCAAACAAACAAAAGGTTTACAGGGCTATTCACATTTCTCTTTGCCGTAGTTGTTATAGTTAGCTATTATCACTTGGAAACTCCAGGGGTTTTGTCAGATAATATTGCCTTTAAAGTATAAATTTCAAAATCTTAACTAAGTGCAACTATTTAATGAACACACATTGACCTTTAAGCTGAGCAATATATGCATGGAAATGAGTCAACATTACTGAATAGTGAAGGAAGATTGACATAATGTGTTATTTTTCACACCAAATAAAAAAGAAAGCAGTTTTTCTTTAGCATGATTGTTGTGACTGGGCTTCCATTGCCAAGATGTCTTTTGCAAGTGTAAAGAATTTATATATATCGATATGTATATATCCTAAAACAATAGTGCCAATTATGATATACAAGGTTACTATATTTAGGGTATTCCTATTTTTAACCTGTTATGCCGCTTCTAATGTGAGAGAACTTCTAGCCATATTGGAGCATACACAACCAGGTATAATGTCAGTGCTTTTCTTTTAAAACTTTCTGCAGTGTTATACTTTTATAGCTACTGATTTACAAACATTGTCATGATTAGACCATCCTAGTGCATCCTTGCTGGGGCACAGAAGAGCCAACTGCTATCTTTAATAGAAAAATACATGAACTTTTTATTTCACTTCATCTGGGGAATACAGAGCATTTGTTCAGCTAAATGTAATATTTATTTTTCAAAGATATTCTTTCTTTATTTTTTGAGAGGGGAAGGGAAGGAGAAAGAGAAGGAGAGAAACATCAATGTGTGGTTGCCTCTCATGCGCCCCCTACTGTGGACCTGGCGCGCAACCCAGGCATGTGCCCTAAAGGGGAAATCAAACCGGTGACCCTTTGGTTCACAGGCTGGCACTCAATCCACTGAGCCACACAACCCAGGGCAGATGTAATATTTTATAAAAAATGAATTAACCTTAGGATGATGTAGGAAGATGGTACAGAATGGTTGCAAGGAGATGTAATGTATCAAATGCTAGAATTCCATTTGGATAGCTATGGAGATGAAATAAATTCCTTAGGAGACTTAGGCATTTTAATTATAATTAGATATAAAGGGATGATAAATAATTATTTACAGATTATGGCAAACTAAAATAAGTTTATGGATTGTGTAAGGATTCTAGATTGAAATTTATATTATGTAGTCATTTCCTGGACAAAAAAAAAAATAGAAGAAAAGGTATACAGGCAGTAATCAGCCATCTTCACAGATTATTTTGTGAGAAATTGACTTCTCTTCTTTAAAACACCATTAATTTTCTTTCAGAAATTTTAATCTGGTCAACTTGTTTCTGTAGTAGAAATCTTATATATGTCCCCACTGCCTAGGGAAATATCTGCAAGCTCTTGAATGATTTGTACCCAGGAAAATTTGCCTCCCTTCTTTCTATCTTTGCTCCGTTTTCTCTCCTTCCCCATGCCTTTTTATATGATACTAAACTTATTACCCTAAATATGAGACCTTGTTCCAAAACTTTACAGCATTTTACATATTACTTCTTTACCTGGGATGTGGTAGACATTTCTGCATTGTAAGGAATGAGAGGGTACCATATATCATCAATTACCACTATCTTAGGCATCCTGCAGAGAAATTAGCTATTTCCAGTGTGTCTGGCTTAGGTGAGACCATAAGAAAAGCATAAATACCATAAATAAATACATTCTGAAATTTCTATCAATTTAAGTGACAAGGCAGTTAACTAACATCATGTCTTTAGTGTCATTATTATGACTAAAACCCTTTAGTACATATAAATATATGTGTAATTGGCATTTAACTTTATATAAAGACATAGATTAATCAAATCATTTACTCTCTCTGTTTTATAGCTACCTTCCTATTGCTAGCCAAAAGTCAAAAGCAATAAGCTAGTCAATGCTGAAAATGTAGTTCTGTTAGTTCAACATTTCAGTAGTATCTCTTTAAATAAAATGCCCACAACAGCTACAATACAAATACTGAAAATAACAAATTTGTTGAAGAGAAAAGAAAATAGCTGATCAGTTGTGCAAAATTAAAATATAGAAATTTGATTGTTAGAAGTTGGAAAATTGTCACAAATAATCACGAACCACACTAAAAATAAGATTAGTTTTTGCTGAAGAAATTTTCCTGATTGGCTTCAAAGAAAAACATGACATAAACACCAATTTTATTTTGTTTGTATCAGAGGGCATAAGAACATACTTGGCAATATAGTCTTTTTTTAATTCAACATGGAATTTTTAGTAATGGAGAGGTTGAATGTAGCATTAAGGAGCATTGAGGACACTTGAAATAGAGAAACTCCCAGGTTTTCTGTATAAATGTACATTGAAAAAGTAACTATTCAAGGAGTGATTGGCTATATGACCTATGCTATTTCCTTGAAACTAAAAAATTCAGGTATTCTAGAGTTTTAGATAAATAATAAATCTTCATATATTTATTTATTTTTGTTCCAAAAAATTTTATTTTATTTATTTTATTACAAAACTAATTTATTTTTTCATTATTTTAATTGTTGTTCAAGCCCAACTGTGTCCGTTTTCCTGCCACAACTTTCCCCTGTACTACACACCCCCACTTCCCACCCTCAGTTCTTCTTCCTTTTGGCCTTGTCCATGGGTGCTTTATACATGTTTCATGACTGCCCTTCCCCTTCTTTCCCTTGTTACCCCCAACCCCCATCTCCTCTGGTTACTGTCAGTTTGTTCTTTATTTCTATGCCTCAGTTACATTTTGCTTGCTTGTTTGTTTTGTTGATTAGGTTCCACTTAAAGGTGAAATCACATGGTATTTGTCTTTCACCGCCTGGCTTATTTCAGTTGGTAAAATGCTTTTCACTTCCATCCATGCTGTCTTGAAGGGTAGTAGCTCTTTTATTTTTTCTGCTGCATAGTATTGCATCGTGTAAATGTACTACAGTGTTTTGATCCACTCATTTACTGATGGGCACTTCAGTTGCTTCCAACCATTGGCTATTATAAAGTGTGCCGCTATGAACATTGGGGTGCATAGGTTCTTTAGAATTGGTGTTTCAGGATTCTTAGGGTAGAATCCCAGCAGTGGAATTGCTGGGTCAAAAAGGCAGTTCCATTTTTAGTTTTTTGAGGTAATTCCATACTGTTTTCCACAGTGGCTGCACCAGTCTGCCTTCCCACCAATAATGTACTAGGGTTCCCTTTTCTCCACAACCTTGCCAGCACTTGCGGTTTGTTGATTTGTTTATGATAACCATTCTGACTGGTGCGAAGTGGTATCTCATTGTGATTTTAATTTGCATCTCTCTGATGGCTAGTGATGCTGAGCAGCCTTTCATGTGTCTCTGGGCCCTGTGTATGTCCTCCTTGGAGGAGTGTCGTCTATTCAGGTCCTTTGCCCATTGTTTAATTGGATGGTTTGTCTTCCTAGAGGGGAGTTGTGTGAGTTGTTTATATATTTTGGAGATCAAACCCTTGTCAGAGGTATCATTGGCAAATATATTTCCCCATATGATTGGTTCCCTTTTCATTTTCCTGATGTTTTCTTTAGCCATGCAAAAGTTTTTTTTTTTTATTTTGATGAAGTCCCATTTGTTTATTCTTTCCTTTATGTCCCTTGGTCTAGGGGACATATTGGTGAAAATATTGCTGCATGGAATACCTGAGATTTTCCTGCTTATGTTCTTCTCTAGGACTTATATGGTGTCATGACTTATATTTAAGTCTTTTATTCATCTTAAGTTTATTTTTGTGTTTGGTATAGATTGGTGGTCGAGTTTCATTTTCTTATCCATTCAGCTACCCTGAATGGATCATTTAATCCTTTTACATTTAAGGTTGTTTGATAGATATTTATTCATTTTTTTTCCCTTTGTACCTGTGTTCTTCTCTCTCCCACTCTTTTTTTTTTCATTTTCTTAAACTAGTCCCTTTAGCATATCTTGCAATGCTGGTTTGGAGGAGGTGTATTCTTTTAGCCTGCTTTTGTCTGGGAAACTCATTTCACCTTCTATTTTAATTAAGATCCTGCTGGGAAGAGTAGTCTTGGTTGCAGGCCATTGTTTTTCATTGCTTGGAATATTTCTTGCCATTCCCTTCTGGCTTGTAGTGTTTCTGTGGAGAAGTCAGCTGCTAGCCTTATTGTGGCTCCCTTGTATGTTACTTCCTCTCTCTCCCTTTCTGCCTTTAAGATTCTCTCTTTGTCTTTGCTACTTACCATTTTAATTATGATGTGGCTTGGAGTGGGCCTCTTTGGGTTCCTCTTGATTGAGACCCTCTGTACTTCCTGGACATGTGTGACTTTTTCTGTCCTCAGATATGGAAGTTTTCCATCATTACTTTTTTCAGACAGGTTTTCTATCTCTTGCTTCTCTTCTTCTCCTTCTGATATCCCTATTATCCAGATATTATTGGGTTTCATGTTGTCCTAGATTTCCATTAACCCCTCTTCATTCTTTTTGAGTCTTTTTATGGTTTTCTTGCTCTTTGTGTGAACTTTTCTCTGATTCGATCCTCTGCTTCATCTAACCTGCTTTTGATTCCTTCTATTGTGTTCTTTAATTCAGAAAATGTATTCTTCTCGTCCTATTGGCTCTTGTTTGTAGTTTCTAAATCCTTTTTCATGCTGATATAGTTTGTAGTAAGTTCCTGGTCATTTGCCTGTAATTTTTGGTAATTCTCACTGAGCTCACTGAGCTTCCTATAATCATTCTTTTGAACTCAATATCTGATAGTTGATGGGCCTCTATTTCATTTAGAACTCTTTCTGAGGATTCCTCCTTTCCTTTGGATTGGTGGTTGTTTCTTTCTCTTCCCATTATTTGTGAGACTCTTCTTTTTTGCTTCAGCTTCTTAAATTGATCTGTTTTGGCTTCCTGACTTTGTGGTGTGAACTTGTATGGTAGGAGACCTTTGAGATTCAGTGGTGCAGTCTCCATAATCTCCTTAACTTGATGCTCTCAGGATACTTTTTATGCTATTTACGTTGGCTGTCTGTATGTAATTGGATTTTTATTGTTGTTTGGTCATTCATGGTGGGTCTTTCTCTCCAGCTGGTTGACTGATGGTCACTCTGAGCACCATGTATTGTGTGTTGTTGTGTAGGTGCTGCCAGAACAAAGCCACAAAGCCCAGGAGACAAACCCACACTCTAAAAGTAACCCCCCCCCAATCTTACTATCAGCTGTTAATGAACCAGTATTGATAGGTTGTAAAGAAATTAAGACTATTATAAGAAAGGAGGGAAATAAACTATAGTACATAATCTAGTGATTTAATATGCACAAACTTGATGGACAAGAAATGAATGTTAAAAAGCTATGTAGTAAAGAAAATATCACAAATATTGGAGAAGGCCACAGTGGGTTTTGTCTCGGTAGCCTCTATTATTTACAACTGTTTTTTTTGTTCTGGATCAGCCTCTGGTGATGTCAGGTGTTGACCCCATCTGACCTTAGGCAGTCTGTTCGAGACTTCCAGGGACCTACACTCTGTAGCCGAGTCCTTCAGTTGTTAGTCTAGTCACTCTGCACTCAGCAGTCAGGCTTAAGCACCATAGGGCTAGGGCAGAGTCCCTCCTGGGTGCAGGTGTTGGGTCCTCTCAGGCTGCTGCTATTAGAGGGGAGTGGTTTCCCTGAGCAAGATGGCTGCTGCCATATGGAGGGTGACTCAGCACTGGGATCCTGGTGGCTCTTCTTTGTTTTCTCCCCAAAGCCTCTGTCCCCAGTCTCTCCCCGCAGGCAGCTCTAGCCCACTCTGCCCCTGCCTTTGCTGGAGCCCAGGGTAAGTGGCTGCAAATGAAAATTTATCAGTTGGCCCTTTAAATGGCTCTTTACCCGTCTCTGGCAGAGGGCAGCCCTTCTGCTCTTCACAGCTCGCTGTTATCTGTGTACTTTTTCGACTCTGGTGCTGTAGGTTGGGGGTCCCCGCTTATGGTTTAGACCCCATTCTACTCAGGGTGATCTGACTGGCTACTTAACTATCCCTCTGGCACTGTGTCTGCAAGTGCCTAGCCAACCTTCTTGAGTCTCTGCCGCAGTTCTTACCAGTCAGGTTATGCCAAAGCTGATTCTTCTGTCTGTTCTAGGTTATAAGGCTTCTCTCTCACTATTGTTCAGTTGTTTGTTCCAGGTGATTTCTCCTCAATTTATATGTAATTCCAGATTTTGTCCTGAGGAGGCCAGTGTGACTTCCATTCACTCCTCCGCCCTCTTGCTGATCATCCAAGATGCACTTCCCGTATTTATTTTTATAATTCTTGTTGACCTCATCAAATTAAATTCTTATTCAGCAGAATAAGGATTTAAAATCATTATCTTGGTTATGTAGAATTGAAGAAATAACTATGTTTGCTATAAAGGACAGAAAAACCATTTTTATAGTATTTGACAATTGCCCTATGATCTCACCTATAAGAGGAACCTAATGAACAAAATAAACTAATGACCAGAATAGCACCTCAGGCATGGAAACATGGAACAGACTGAAAGTGACCAGAGGGGAGGGGGAAGGGGAATAATGGTGGAAACAAGGAGAAGAAACTAGGCAGAGAACATGTATGAATGACCCATGGACATGGACAACAGTGTGGAAATTGACTGTGGGAGAGGGGGATGGGGTGAGCATTGAGGGCAAAGGAGGTTAAATTGGGGAAACTGTAATAGAATAAAAATTAAAAATGATTAAAAAAAGGAAAACTTTTTAAAAATACTAGAATAATGTAACTCTTCATTAGAAACTAACCTCAGCACAAAAATAATTTAATTTAAGCTTTTAATCAAAGTATGTTTTTATATTGTTGTGATGTCATGCAATTTTCCATTGTTTTGAATATATGGGAGTTTTCAAAATATGCAAGACAATTCTATTTTATTTTTTATTTTTGCTTTTTATTCATTAAAAAAATTTTTTTTATTGTTGTTCAACTGCAGCTTTCCCCATATTTCTCCCATTATTCTCCCCTGCCCTACCCCCCCCCCACATTCAATCCTACCCCCTCTTTGGTGTCGTTCATGGGTCCTTTCTACATGTTCCTTGATGACCCTTCTCCTTCTTACCCCTGTTTTCCCCTCCCCCCTCCCCTCTGTTTATTTTCAGTTCTTTATTTCAATGCTCTGGTTCTATTTTGCCTGTTTGTTTTGTTGATTAGGTTCCACTTATAAGTAAGATCATATGGTATTTATTTTTCACCACCTGGCTTATTTCACTTATAGCATAATGCTTTTCAGTTTGAGACAGCATGGATAGAACTGGACAATTCTATTTTAAATGGTCATATTTTAAGTTATATTCTTATGGCATGGGAAAATAGAGAATAATTTTTAAATTTATTGTAATTGTTTTGAAACTTTATATTTTTTTTTTTTTCTGAAGTACTGTTAGCATTGTAGCATATCAGTAGTATGTGCTGATGTCTTTTTCTGGAATCTCTATGCTGTTATGTCATCTATTTTTCTATTCTTATGTCAAATCCACACTTTATTATCATAATGTTGTATTGTCTATAATTCTTTAAGTTTTATTGCCTTCACTATTCTCAGACATTTGCATTTCTGCATAAATGTGGAAATCATCTGGCTACTTACAATAGAAAACATCTGCTAAGATTTTTAAGGGTGCAATAGCAATTTGTAAAGAATTGTCATCTTTCCATAAATATTGAACCTTCCGAACCATGACTATTGTATAACCCTCCATTTACTTCGACATTCTTTAACTTCACCTGATAATGATTTGTAGCTTTTCTTGTAAAGGTCCTGTAATTCAATTAATATATTTAGTCTTGGGTACTTCAGTTATTTAACTTTCTCAAATATACATGCAGACATGAGCATGCATCATGAATGTAGAACTCTTTGAATCCTCACCTCTGAACATACCACTGGACATTTATAACTGATCTTCACAAAAAGAATCAGAATGGTGCCAAACACTTGTAATATAGCAGCAGATGGAAGAATTAGTGACCTGAAGGGGATGAAGCTGACTTCTACCCAGAACAGGTAGAGACTGGCTTTAAGGGCAGAAAATGGCTTTTAAACCCCTTTAAGTCAAATGCTGATGCTGGGAAGTGCCAAGGTGCTGCTCACCTGGTCCAGCACCCTGCTGTGTTCTGTGTGGCCCCATCCCTATAAATGCTGTGGGCACAGGAGGCCCCGCGGGGCTTCCGAGCCTGGAGGGCCATGACCTCAGCAGAATTTATAAGACTACAAGATAAATATTACTCTAACATCTGACAGCAGGTTTTTTTCTATAGAGATGAAAAATCATATGCGATATAGTGTTTTACCTGTTATCCTTTGCTTAAAATTATGGATTGAGTTATTCACATGTTTCAGTAATTATAAATGTTTTATTCACACTAAGATATTAATTTCATTATTTAAAATTATTATCAAAAGTTATCTCATTGCAGGTACTTATGTTTACAACTATATCCTTACATAAGAAATCAGGATCTCAAAATATAATATCAAAACATTTGTAATTGGATTACTATATACACATGGAGTATAATTATAGATGAAAAGTCAACATCATATAAGCAGCTGTGTAGAGTTAGCAATGGGAAAGTTAGAAATAAGAGATATACACCATACATCTTTCAAAACACAATGAAGTTCCAGAATTCTGTGAAAGTTGCACATCTCCTGTGAGCTGATCAGATTTTAGTAGTTTCTTAGATTTGCTCAAAGAATCTATTGAATTTAAGTAATAGCTCCCTTTAGAAATTAAGCCACTGATAAAAAAAATACATCAATATCCAAATTATATCTTTTAATTTTAATGATAATATAATGATATTAAATGTACTAAATTTTAGATTTTAGGTTATATGACACTATCTCTTAAATATACAAAATGAACAAAACCAAAGCTTTTTTCTTCAATTTAAGAGTTAGTTTTTATTGGTACTTCTCTATATTATTTACAGTGGAGATGAACTTGGAAGAACGACATAGCGTTACTGTATTTTGTTTTGTAGAACATTAGAATGTTGCTGAATTTACAGCCATTCCGTGACATTGGAAATGTGGCTAATGTGGCATCCACACCATGACTAATGTGCATAGGTATCGCCAAATAAAATTTAAGGCTATAAGGTGCTTGAAAAGAGTTGAAGATTTCCCATCAGTAGGCATTATTTTTGCCACTGTGAATTAGTAAATTAAAGTCAAATTAGATTGTGATTATTTGAAACATCTTTCTCACTCACACACACATACACACACACACCTTTTCATTGACTTTAAATTTATATACCTCTCGTTTTTATGAGAGAGAGAGAGAGATTCATCTAGAAGTTTTGATTATTTCAGTTTCCTTTTCCATAGGGAATGATAATATGAAAAAGCAAAAATGATCAGAAATGATGCACCCTTATTTATAACACTCTATTGGAGGGGTCAATATTTTAAGAACACAATGCTTGATTTTGCACCATACACAAGGGACTGGATCTTCAGGTAGAATTTAACTGTCCCAAATGTCTACATTTATATGTTACTTAATTAAATAATATTTCCAACATCAAGTGATGATTTGGTTTCCTAGCATGAGAACTGACACTTTTAAATCTGCATTTATAATGATTTAAACAACACTAAATCTGTTTCTATTTTGTAGCTGTTTTGATTCTCCGACTCACTGGTAAGTGGGCGTTTATTCCTGGAGCAGCCTTTATTTCAAGTCACTTTTGCTGTGGTTCACTTGTCTCTCTCCCTTGAGACGTTCCCTTAATGGCGATTTGAGAAGCCGATAAGTAAACTGCAAAGGCTATTGAATTTAATAGTCACCTGATGGGATTTGATCACTATGACCTTCTCCCCCCAATATTCTTCTCTCAGAAAGTGACAGTCCGTGCTGCTTCTATTCTTTCTAGAGACAGTCAGAAATTCATCTGATGGACTTTTTCTCACCTACACTCTATTGCTCGTATCTAAGTTCAACATTGTGTAAAATGATTTTCCCTTCAGAATAGTAAGCTGTTCAACTACTTGCCCCTTAACTTGCTAAATAAGTGTTCAATAGATGGTTTGGAATCTTCTAGTCTTTATGTTTTCGTGACTTTTTTTTTTACTTTATGTTAAAATTAGATATTGGGATAACTGTAGAATATTTGAAAATACCATTGGTGATTTCATCAGCATGTTGTAAAACAAGTAGTACAATTAAACATTTATGCGTAAAGTTAGTTTGGGTAAGTATTCAAGAATCATATTTAATTTATCGTTTACTCACTGCTACCTGAGAATGCTTTTTAAAGGCATTTGTTTACCAAATTGTTAGATAGTCAATAGACCTTCAGTGGGAAAAAAAATGAAAGATTTTCTTATTTCTGAAATACAGAAGCTATTGAGCATTGTAGGTGATTCCAGAGGGTGACATAATCAATTTTCTGAAAATAACAAAAGGATGAACAAGAACTTGATCTGAAAGCTTAAGTAGCATTCATGGGAAGATCTGGAAAAAAATATCATTTGTAAAAACATACCAATAAGTTTTATTTTCAAACTATTTATTTTAGTGGAAATTTCCAAGAATGTGGTCTTTTTTTTAATCTGATTTCTTTCACTTAACATGTTTTTAAAGTTCATACCTGTTACTGCACATAATAATAATTCACTCACTTTTATTTATTACACCACTTACATTTAAAATGACTATTAATACATTTGAACCAATACTTATCATACTTGTAACAGTCTTCTATTTTGTGTATGTTCTTTGTTTTTTCTTTTTTTTTAATGTTCCCCACTTTTCTGACTTCTGAGATTTTAAATGACCATTACTCAATTTTTTCTAGTCTGTTAGTATATCAATTATATTTATTTTTTATGTTAGTTTCACTAGAGTTTGTAATACACATATATAATAACCTAAATCCACTTTAAAATAACAGCATAAGCTTCAGTTGCATGGCAAGTACTTTTTATAAGAGAATTTCCAATTCCTTCCTCCCTCTCATTGTGACATTGCTCTCATTCAATTCACTTTTCTGCATGTCAAGAACATTCAAACATTGTTATTATTATTATATTATATAAAGTTATTCATTGAAAATAAAAAAGAAAATATTTTATGTATCCTCATTTATTCCTTCTCTGAAACTCTTTGTGTGTTGGATAGATCTAAGTTTTTGATCTATATAATTTTCTCCCACACTGAAGAATTTTTACCATTTTTTGAAAGCCAGGTCTACTGGTAACATACTCTATAAGTTTTGTTTGTCTGAGAACATCTTTATTTCACTTTCGCTTCTGAAGTATAATTTTACTGGATAGGGAATTCTAGGTTAGAGGGTTATCCTTTTTCTTTCAATACTTTAAATATTTCACTCTACTCATTGTTTTCATGGTTTGTGATGAGAAATCTGATGTAATCCTTACCTTTGTTCCTCCCAGCAAAGGTATTTTTCTTTTACTCTGGCTTTTCTGGGAATTTTCTTTCTGTGTTTCTGCAGTCTGAACAGATATGCCAAATTATAGATTTTTGGGTAGTTATTCTGCATAATGTTCACTGTAGGTGTCAGAGGCTTCGGTTTTCTCTAGTGCTTTTGCCCCTCCCTGTCTTTGGGTTTTTCCTAAGAACATGGTAAATAGTTTGTTTTCGGCAGGTTTTTCAGTAGTAATTCTCTGTTATTACACTCAAGCCATGTTGAACTGGATGGTAGTAGATGTTATGGGGGAAAAATGTTTTATAATTGTATGATTATACCTTAATCTTTTGGTGGACATGTGTCTCAGGCTGTGACATTCACAAGTGTCTCTTTGCCTCCCCTCTCCCTCCTTCCCCTCAGGTAAGATAGGAAGGCCAGAGGCTGCTGGAGTTAGACAATGACTCCTTCACTGGAAGACTCTAGTAAAGCAGGTTTCCCTTGCAGTGTTGGCCTTCGTTATAGAGAATGTGTGGAGAGCAGGACCAATAATATGGTACTGGTCCCGTCAACATAGCCTGTGGTATATAAAACCAAGTGGAGTCACTTGTGTCAACCAAGATGACTGCCATTCAGCCATGACAATTTGGTTTAGGAGGGAAACTACCTAAGTCAGAGCAGACACATAGCAAGGAGACACACCTAAGATATCTTCACATGTGATCAGAACAGCCATGTCTGCAGTGTGAGACCACCCATAAATGGGCTTCTGGGGAAATTCCCCACTTGCCATCAGGGGAGCCAAGCAGAATAACCATGTACCACCCATAGGCTCCTGGGAAAATCCCCCAGTTGCCATCAGGGTTGCCAAGACACCTATCAAAAGACCACCAATGGTGGAGTACAATACTTTCAAGGTATAACAGAGACAGAATCCAGACCACTGCTGAGACAGTCGAGCTCCACACACCAGAGTACTACTCCATGCTGAGGCGATCTCCCTTGGCATTGGCTGCCAGAGACTCTTTCCTGCTGGGCTGAGGACTTTGTCTGCCCAGCTGCCCACCTGGCTCCAGAGATCCTTCCTTGGAAGGCTTTGAGGATTCCCCCACCCACCGTGCTGTCTCCCAGGCCTGCAGACTGAGACTCTGGGACTCGGGTTCGTTATTCCCCACTGATTGCTGTGTGTGTGTTACATTTCTTTTAGATTGCTAGAGAGTGAGCAGGATATTAATGTACATTGATGCTCTACTTTGGGTGAGCCTGCCTTAATAAGAGCTGAGTGAATAGCATAGTTACTGTGTGTGCCTCTTGTCTATTCCTTGGTAGTGGTAGCTAGCTGAGCAGTTGCCCAGCAGTTACTAGAAAGACTATATGGTGTACATACAGTTGCGACAGAATACTGTGGGAATATTTTGCTTATTTTAGTCTTTCTCTATCCATAATGTGAAAACATTACATGAATCTTCAACATGAGAACTTGGTGGGGTTTTTGGAAGTAAAATTTATAAAAATTTGGACTGTAGTACCAGGAGTTTCTCATGCTCACACATGCAGTCTCCAGCAACTAGTCGAAGTGACCATGGGTTCCTCCCAGGTTATGACCCCAAGGGTTCTCTTCCAATTAAACTGACAAAAGCCATTATTCATTGCATTTACCCATTTCTACAGAATCCAGGTGGTACTTTATCCCCTGATCTCAATTCTCTGATTGGTCTAATAAAAGTAATCACTTTTTGGTTTGTTCAGCTATTTCCTTAGGGTGATGGAATGACAACTCAAAATATTTTACATGTTGGAGCTGAAATTGGAAATCCTACAATCACATCAAAATGCCCAGAAACTATTTTAAAAGTTATAAAAAAAAAGTATATGAGGACAGAAAATTTATATAATAAACTATTTTCAGCAAATGGTCTCTGTTCCTGACTATTTGAAGCATAATGTTATGCTTCAATAATGTTAATCCCATAGTTCTAAATTAATGATGCTAGGATATTTCAGGATTCATATCTAATTAAATATACAAAAATGCTTTTATAAATCTTAATGTCAACTAATACATTGGCTGATGGCATTTTTTTCCTATTGACCGAGTAACAAATCTAAATAATGCAAAGATATATATATACACACACACACACATATATATATATATACACATACATATGTATTTTATTGTTGTTTAATTACAGTTGTCCCCATTTCCCCCTCATTGCTCTCCCCTACCCTACCCACCCTCACCTCCCAATTTCAGTTTCCCCCACTGTTATCTTTGTCCATGAGTCCTTCATACATGAACACCTTTTTTCCCCTTCTTTGCCCAGTTATCACCCTCCTGACTCCCCTCTGGTTATTATCAGTTTGCTTTTTATTTCTATGCCTCTGGTTATATTTTGTTCACTTGTTTATTTTGTTGTTTAGTTTCCACTTACAGGTGAGATCATTTGATATTTGTCTTTTGCTGCCTGGCTTATTTCACTGAGCATGATGCTTTCCAGTCCCATCCACGCTGTTGCAAAGGGTAGGAGCTCCTTCTTTCTTTAGGCTGCTTAACATTCCACTGTGTGAATGTACCACAGCTTTTTGATCCACTTATTTACTGATGGGCACTTAGGCTCTTTCCAGCACTTGGTTATTGTAAATTGCACTACATAGGAGTACACAGGTTATTTCGAATTGGTGTCTCAGGATTCTTAGGGTAAAATCCCAGCACTAGAATTCTTGGGTCAGAAGGCAGTTCCACTTTTACTTTTTGAGGAAATTCCATACTGTTTTCCACAGTGGCTGCGCCAGTCTGCATTCCCACCAACAGTGTACTAGGGTTCCCTTTTCTCCACAACCTCACCAGCACTTGTTGTTTGTGGATTTGTTTATGATGGCCATTCTGACTGGTGTATAGTGGTATCTCATTGTGGTTTTAATTTGCATCTTTCTAATGGCTAGTGATATGAGCATCTTTTCATGTGTCTCTGGGCCCTGTGTATGTCTTCCTTGGAGAAGTGTCTGTTCAGGTCCTTCGCCCATTTTTTTTATTGGATAGTTTGTCTTCCTAGAGAGGAGTCGTGTGAGTTCTTTATATATTTTGGGGATCAAACCCTTGTCATTGGTATCATTGACAAATATATTTCCCCATATGATTGGCTCCTTTTTAATTTTGCTGATGTTTTCTTTAGCTGTGCAGAAGCTTCTTATGTCAATGAAGTCCCATTTGTTTATTTTTTCCTTTATGTTCTTTATTCTAGGGGACATGTTGGTGAAAATATTACTGTGTGGAATATTTTCCTGCATATGTTCTCTTCTAGGTCTTTTATGGCATTGCAACTTATAATTAAGTCTTTTATGCATCTTGAGTTTATTTTTGTGTATCATATAAGTTGGTGGTCAAGTTCATTTTATTGCCTGTAGCTGTTCAGATGCCCCAGTACCATTTGTTGAAGAGGCTCTTTTTACTCCATTTTATACTTCTGCCCCCTTTGTCAAGTATTAATTGACCATAGAGACATGGGTTTATTTCTGGGCTCTCTGTTCTTTTCTATTGATCTATGTATCTGTTCTTATGCCAGTACCAGACTGTTTTGATTAAAGTGGACTTATAATATGGTTTAATATCAGGTATTGTGATCTCTCCTACTTTGTTCTTCTTTCTCAAAATTGCTGAGGCTATTCACGGTTGTTTATGGTTCCCTATAAATTGTTGAAATCTTTGTTTTATATCTGTGAAATATGTCATTAGTATTTTAATAAGGATTGTGTTGAATCTATAAATTGCTTTTGGTATTATGGACATTTTGATGATATTAATTCTTCCAATCCATGAACATATTATATGCTTCCATTTATTTGTATCTTCCTTAATTTCTTTCTTCAGCTCCACCAAAAAAACTACTTAACTTAATAAGTGAATTTGGAAAAACAGGGGGATAAATAGTCAATATTCAGAAATTGAAGGCACATTTATACACCAACAATGAATTATCAGAAAGATAAATTAAGAAAAAGAAGCTCATTTGCTATAGCAACAAGAAAAATAAAGTACTTAGGAATAAACCTAATTAAGGAGGTAAAAGACATATACCCAGAAAACTACACAGCACTGAATATATAATGCAAACATATATTAATAACATTATTAATTACATTTGGCATATCTCTAATAATTTTCTTTTCCCACATACCAGTATTATACACACATGCTATATTATTATTTTTCTATAATATTTATGTGGGTAGTATGTGGTCATTTATAAAGCTACATGAGGATTTTTTAAAAAAATTTGTGGGAATGAGAAAACATGATTAAGTTATAGTGTACTTTTCTCTTAAATAATCAGAAAAGGAAAACTTTTTTGTACCTGTAATATGTTATAATAAAGACTAAGGGCTAAATAAAGAATAATCTGTACCCCGTTCCCTCAATCCTATCTATTGAGAATGAGCTGTGTAAGGACATATTAGAGAATCTAGACTAGCTCATTATTCACACAGATTACCTTACTTGAAGGCAAAGCTGTGTCTCTTACAACAAAGTTTACGACCTAGAAACTGTTATTAAATTTGCTTTTATTCTATATTTTTATATCTTTTTAAATATGTTTTCCTCCTATCAACAATTATGTACTGATTTGAGGTATATGCTATAGGAAATACAAATAGTAATTGAAATTGATTCTGATGTCAAAGAGCTTTCAGTCTTGATTGAAAGATGAAAGATAAAATCAAGGAGCAATTTTTTTTCACAATTTTGTGAACATCATCTAATCTGACATGAAATGGAAAAATTAATATGGGACCCTAGAAATGAAAGAACTCTGTGTAGTACAATAAATGATGACTTTGAGAATATGAGGTTTAGAGAAACATAGGATATAGGTACTTCTTTTTTTACTTTAATAGAAGTTTTGAAAATTCAGTCATTCTTTATTTATTATATGGAATTATTTAATGCTTCTTAATCATATCTGTAAGTAAAACCCACTTTTCCTTTCATGTGCCACACTGCTACCACACTCACAATCATCCTGATGCAGAATGTGTGTGTGGCTTTCCATGCTGAGCGATTCTCTGTGATCTCAACTGGGTGTCCGACAATATAACTCAACTTGACACCACCAACATGGAGAGTGAGCTCCCACAGGTTAAGGGCTCAGTCCTCCCAGACTGGCCCATATTTCAGTTGCTAATTACCCATAACTTCTCCTCAGATTATTCACAATTTCTGTCCCACTTGACTACACGTCTGATATTCCCATAATATTCTCCCCTTGGAGTTGGTTATTTATTAGAACAACTCACAGGATTCAGAGAAACACACTTCCTAGTACATTATATAATAAAAGATATGATAAAGGGTACAGATGAACAGACTGATAAAAAGATACTTAGGGGGATCCTGGGAGAATACATAGCATGGGAATCTCTGTCGCCAGGGATTTGGGGTGCATCTCATTCACCAATCTGGAAGCTCTCCTAATCTCATACTTTTGGGATTTTTATGAAGACTTGGTCACTGAGGCATGATCTATCCTTAACTCCATTTTCCTATTTTCAGCCCCTCTCCTTTCTGTAAGGCCCTTTCTTTTCTGGAGAGAAGAGGGGTGGAGCTGCAAATTTCAGGCCTCTAATCATGGCATGGTCTTTCTGGTGACCAGCCCCAACCGGGAGCCTATCAAGTGTCACCTCAGAACTGAAACCACAGCTGTCATCCAGGAAATTTCAGGGGATTAAAAACTTTGTCAGGAACAAGGGTCAAAGACCAAATATTAGAACAAAAGATTAAAAGACACTGCTAGTGCTCCACTTAGGAAATTACAAGGGTTTTAAGAGCTAACTGGGGACAGTAGATATATATATATCTACTATCTCATTCTATTATCTTACAACCACTAATGCTAATTTTACATAAAAACCATTTATAGATGAGATCATCTGTAAATATTTTACCTCAACATTAGCTTAATTTCAAGTAAAAGGAAAAAGGGGGAACAACTATGTGATACAGTAAAAAGAAAGAAAATGAACTTCTAACAAAACGTAATGCTGCTGTGTAATTGCTGTTCTCTCAGAAATGCGGTGTTCTCATTTATCAATGTTTGCCTTTTAGTTCATGTTTTTGAGTGAATCAGAAGAGATAATATATTTTGGAGCTAGAAACCTGTTGGTTATTTTTGAATTTATTATTTTAGTTTCCCCAGGTACTATATTGTACTAGCAATGATTCTGAAATACTTTCATTCAGAGTAAAAAAAATACATTGACAATAAGGCATCTTGTTGTCATTCCTCATATCCTTTTGTCATCTATAATGATTAAGTTCCAAAGGATATGGGATTACTCTTCTACAAGAAAAAAAAAAATCAATAGTAACAGTGTTCCTTTTGGAATTGAGAGGACTCTAAGGATATGTGGAGCATAAGAGCTTGCCAATGTATTTTATTTTATTTTTTTAGAATGATGCATGTTGACTAAAATGTCACTGTGTAGGAAATAAACATTCTATAAGTAGTATAATTTCATTTACCTTTTATCGTTTTAGAAAATAATCGAAGTCACTTTCCTTTGTGACCAGTCCTTCTTGTAGAATGATGATTAACATGTCATACCATTGTTTGTTTTCATGAAAGCAGTTGTCATGCACATTGACAACAAGTGCCTGCGAAGGAATGGAACTCCCCTGTATCAGAGAGAGCTTTATGCTCTGCAGACAAACATCAGCTATTACAGTATGGGAACAGTCCCACTTTCCTTTGAAAATATGTTATACTGCTTTATTTTATATTGGCATTGTGACTAGTATTTGCTCTAATTTGGCTTATATAGTGTATTGTAAATCATATATCTAAATTAAAATACAAGTGATAATATCATACTTAAAGAAAATTCAAATTAAACATTAAAAACATCAAGCTAAATAAGCATACATTAATGTATAAAATATTCTGCATTTTTGTATGAGAAGTACATTTTGTATAGTAATGTATGAAAAATGTTTATCAAATCATTCTATGAAATAGAAAGACATACAGTCCTGAATCATGATACATAGAACTAGGAGTGCATCAGGGAGCACTAAAAGGCAAACTGTAAACATTTTTCTCACAGGATAAAAATAGAATGAACTATACACCCATAAAGCCCAATATTTTTTGTTTTTACTCCAAACTTGTTACCTCTGTTTATTTTTAAATTACTTTAAAATGTTACAACTTAACTCTTTAATTCTATTTTACATATTCCTACTAGTTTAGAAATAGCATATATTTCATCATTAACTGGTTAGCATATTTCTGTGATATATTTATTTTTATTTTTTATTGAATTTATTTGGTTACATAGGTTAATAAAATTATATAGGTTTCAAGTGTACAGTTCTATAATGCATCATCTGTTTATTGTATTGTGTGCTTAACATCTAAAGTCTAGTCTCCATCAATCATCATTTATCCCTCATTTACCCTCTTCTACCTGCTCCCACCAAACATTCCCTCTAGTAATCACCATATCACTGTCTGTGTCAGTAAGCTTTTTTTTCTTAATTCTTTCACCATTTTTCACACAGGCCTCCAACACCCCTCCACCTGAGAGGTGCAGTCTGTACTCTGTATCTCTGAGTTTTTTTGTATTTTGTTTGTTTACATTCAACATATAACTGAAATCATATGGTACTTATCCTTCTCTGATTGGCATATTTCACTTAGCATAATACCCTCTCCATCCATGTTGTCATGAAAGGTAACTTTCTTTTTATGACTGAGTAGTATTCCACTGTGTAAATGTGCCACTGCTTTTTATCTACTCATCTACTGCTTCCAAAACTTGGCTATAAGAAGTAATGCTAAAAGCAATATAGTGGTGCATAAATTCTTTCAAATTAAGTGCTTGGTATTTCTTCAGATATATTTCCAGAAGCGGAAATACTGGGTCATAAGGCAGTTGCATTTTTAATTTTCTGAATACCTCCACACAGCTTTCCCCAGACTGGATGCACCAGTCTGCATTCCAAGCAACAGTGCTTGAGGGTTCTTTTTTCTCCACATCCTCACCAACATGTCATCTGCAGATTTTTTGATGATGGTCATTCTGACAGATATGAAGTGATACCTCATTGTGGCTTTAAGTTGCATTTCTCTGATGATTTGTGGCATTGAGCATGTTTTCATATGTCTATTAGCCATCTGTATGTCCTCTTTGGAGAAAAAAAAATAGTAGTTCACCTAAGTTTTAATTGGATTTTTTTTTTGTCAAGTTGTGTATGTTCATTATACATTTTGGGCAGTAACCCCTTATCAGATGTATTTTTGGTGAATATGTTCTTCCATTTATTGAGTTTTTTTTTCATTTTGTTGATGATTTTCTTTGCTATGCAAAAACTTTTTAGTTTGATATAGCCTCATTTGTTTACTTTTTCTTTGTTTCTCTTGCTCAAGGAGTATCAGAAAATAAATATTATTACTAGAAATGTCCAAGATTTTACTGTCCATGTTTACTTCTAGGGCTTTTATGGTTTCAAGTTTTACATTTAAGTCTTTAATCCATTTTGAGTTTATTCTTATGCATGGCATAATGAGGTGGTCTATTTTCATTTTTTTACATGTATCTGTCCAAGTTTCCCAGCACCACTCATTGAATAGACTGCCTTTACCCCATTGTAAGTTTTTGCCTCCTTGGTCATAGCTTAATGGACCATATCAGCATGGGTTCATTTCTGAGCTCTCTATTCTGTTCCATTGATCTATATGTTTTTATACCAGTACCATGCCATTTTGATTGCAATAGACCTGTGGTGCACTTTGGTATCAGGTAGCATGATACGTCTAATTTTGTTCTTTCTCAAGATTGCCATGGCTATTTGGGGTCTTATGTAGTTCCATATAAGTTTTTGGAATGTTTGTTCCAGTTATGTGAAATGCTCCATTGTTATCTTGACAGGGATTGCAATAAATCTATATATTCCTTTGAGTAGTATGGGCATTTTAACAATGTTAATTCTTCTTATCTATAAGTATGGTATATGCTTTCATTTATATGTATCCTCTTCAATTTCTTAACAGGTCTTTTACCTCCTTGGTTAAATTTATTTCTAGGTGTTTTTTTTTTTTAATGCAATAGTAAATGGGATTGTTTTCTTAAGTTCTTTTTGATAAATAGTTCATTATTGGTTTCTAAAAAGGCAACAGATTGCTGAGTATCTATTTTGTATCCTGCTACTTTACTGAATTCATTTATTACTTCTATTAGTTTCCTGTGGAATCTGTAGGTTTCTCTGAATGGGGTATGATGTCATCTGCAAATATTGACAATTTTCTTTCTTTCCAATTTGGATGCCTTTTATTTCTTCTTCTTGTCTGATTGCTGCAGCTAAGACTTTCAGTATGTCCATTTTCATCATCCTGTTACCTTTAACAAGTTATTTAGCCATTCTGAACTTTACCTAACTAACATTTGGACAACTGGGAATAAAAAAAAACACTTTTCAAGTAAAAATATAAATATATAGTTGTGACTATAGATATTGGTGGCATTTTACTGTCTAATACTGATATTTGCTATTGTAAATTAATTTGTTTCAATATATTTTCAAGATTAGTTGCAAATATCTATTATTTAATGTCTTTAATAAAACTGCTAAATACTAAAAATTAAATAGTTACCTTTAGTTTATAAGCACAATGAAGAGAAAATAAATTCTAGGTTAAAAATTATTTTTCAGAACTGTAAGCTAAACTTTTTACCTTGTCCTTGCTGCTGTGAAATATTGGGTTGGCAAAAAAACCTGTTTAGTTTTTTTCCATAAAATAAAAGGCACATTTTTCATTTTCACCAATAGCTTTATTGATTTGGATATTTTGAGTATGTCGGCTATCTCCCACTATTGGTTTCCAGTGTGTAAAGGCCAGGGGTGCTGCGAAACATCTTCCAATGCATAAGACAGCCCCAGAGCAAAGAATTGTTTGGACAAAATGTCAATAGTACCAAGGAACTTTGCAAACCACTTTTGACATTTTTGATGAGTCATAGCAACTTCTCCATATACTGCACAAGTCTTTTGTGTGTGTGTGTCTGTGTTTCAACTGCAGTTTTACATTTCTTGAAATAATAAAGCATAATACACCAAAAATGTTGCATATTTTTTTCATCTTTAATATTAAAATGGCCACACAAAAATTCACCTATTTTGATGTTTTTAAAATGCATGCTAATTTGACAGCTGTCGCAATAAAAACTAACAAAATTGTTTCAAATGAAGTTAAAGACAACTAAGCACTACTAGAAAAAAAATTATGGGAAAAAACAACTTTTTTGGCTAATATGTTGTAATGTAAGGTTTGCATGATATTGAAGAAATGCAAAATATTAGCATACCTTAAGTTACTTTAAAAGAAATAGTAAATGTAGAGTAGAACATCTGTTTCAGACAGATGTGAGGAACAGCGCAGCGATGGCGGCAGGGGGACGTCTCTGAAGCTTCCTCGGTGTCTGACTGGATGAGGAAAAGAACATTGCCATTGCCAGAGCACTGCGTTGTCTACATGCAGGCTTTCCCACCTTATCCTTGCCCCAGTGAAGCTCTATGGCAAGGGTAATTACTGTTTTGTTCATCTCGATTTTTTTAAGAGTAAAATACACAAGTGTAACAAGACAAAAAGAAGAGAGTTTCTATATCTCTGTTTTCAGAGTGAATTACATGGCAGAATTAGCTACAGAGTCTAGGCAGTGTTAACTACTGACCTTGTATAACTTAAACCAAGTAGATTATTCTATTTATAGCACTAAAAAAAACCATGATATTACTGAAGATTTTGTACAATATGCTTTGAATTTGTGGTTACTGGTTACGTGAATACATGTTGGTGAAGTGCTGGATGTCAAACTAGTAATTTCGTCCACAGGTGCTTTCATTGGCAGCTGCCCACATAATCTAGTGAAATTTTTATCTGTTAACTCCCCTGTATGCATTAGTTTTCTTTAAAGACATCAGCCCATCTCATACTATTTGATGCATCTGTTGATCTTCTCCTAGCCATGAATGTCATTGTGATATTGTGCTTACAAAGTGTTTCGATTAGTACTTGAGTCACTTAGGATGCCCGCCAGGGCATAACTACCCTCTTAGTGTTCACTTGACAACTCATCACAGCAGTGTTTCACTGGCTCGTTTACATATCCAGCTCTGCAATGTTGAACTGTGAATTTCCTAAGAACTCAAATATATATCAGGAGTGAAAATATCATTCATTTATTAATACAACA
This sequence comes from Mormoops blainvillei, assembly GCA_004026545.1. NCBI lineage: Eukaryota > Metazoa > Chordata > Mammalia > Chiroptera > Mormoopidae > Mormoops > Mormoops blainvillei. The sequence continues at coordinate 50,784 of PVJD01005811.1, read as the reverse complement.
AGACATTATTATTCACTGTGAATTTGTGTTTTGGGGACATAAGCAAATATAAAAACTGGGTCTTGAAGAAGTCAAAGTTGGAGGAAGTGTTAAAGGACAGTATAGCAACACAGTGCACTATTTGTGAAAAGTTAAAATTGAGAGGAAAGAGAAGACATTTTGAATTAAAATGCTGAATAAAGAAGTGGGTAGGGCAGGGGAGGGTAATGGAGGGAAAACGGGGACAACTGTAATTCAACAACAATTGAAAAAAAAAAGAAATGGAGTTTTGGACTGATTTTGAAAGACATTGTTATCAGCTTGCCCTGTTCCTGGCTCCGTTATAGCTATTTTAATGGAACGCATGACAAGGAGAGGGAACATTTTAACGTATTAACAACAGCCACTTTGAGCACCAGTTTGGTTTCTCAATGTCCCTATACCTGATTAAACCGCTAGACACCTCCAAGGTACAGAAGAACACATAAATGTAGTTTAGGAAAGTTTTAGTAAAGTTGGCATGAAATAACTGATTTTGAATTAGGAAAGAATCAATAAGAAATAGCAGTTAAGACTTCCTAACTAAAATTACTTAAATAATATGAAAATATATTGTCTCCAACTAATGTAAAACAAAAGAAAAGGTGAACTTTGATTTACACCTGATTATATTTCTGAAAGTATTTTGTTTTAGTTCTCCATATGTTTACTTCAAAGTCATTCTCATATTGAAATGGTTTCTGCGGTTTCACACTCATGTCTGTGCTTAATACCAGGAAATGTAGTTTTTGTGGTAAAATTTTCCGTTAAGACAAAGGAAGCATTTCCTAATAGTTGCTAACAAACTAATCATCATCTTATTTTTACAAATTAATTTAAATGTTCATTTCTGAACTAGCTACTGGCAAAGATAACACTTTGAGAAATCAAGATTCCTTCTGAGGCAATGGGAGTGGGGGGAAAAGCATGATTCTAAAACAGAGGGACATAGTGGTGGCATAGAATTGAACAATGACAGAGATAATCACAGAGTATTTTGATGGTTGCATATAAAATTGGTTAGTCTTGGAATACAATATACCTTTGAGACACAGTAGATGTATATGGAAAATTTGATCTAGCTTAATCTATGAGAGGCTTGGCATAACACACCAGGGATTATATGTATGATCAAATTTTCATTAAAGTATTTAGTCTGGCAAAAAAAGAACTAATTTCTGAAAGGCAAAACTAGGAACAGGGGAATGTGTTAGGAACCACTGCAGTAAATAATACAGTTTAAAAAGGATGAATGTGAAATAAGGTCATGTGAGAAACAATGGAAAGGGATTAGTAGTTTAGATAAATAATGAGGAAGGTGAATTGATAAGAAACTGTGGCCAGTGTTTGACAGCAATGCCAAATGAGAAAAAGCCTTGACTTTCATGTATTTGACTTGGGCAACTCTGTGAGTGTGGTTTGAGTGAGAGTAACCAGGAAAGTTGAACCAGAGAGAGGCAGAGAGGTCAGCACTTCCATTAATAACATGTTAAGTAAGTGTAGCCTAATAGAGGGTGCAAAGGAGGCTTTTAGGTGGTTGAGTATCAAGATTACACTCCCAATTTCAAGAAAGGACTGAACTGAATCGTACACCTGGGTCCCTGAGTGTGTAAGTGTAGTTTATACTGATATGCTCCATTATGGAGGATGGGGATCTATTAAAAAACACTTTTTTTTAGGGGCAAGATCTTTGACAGCATAAATGTAATGATCTGACTAGAAAGAATAAAATACTAATAGGACAAAGATACAGAAAGTGAAAGCCCCTAGAAGGCAGAAGGAAGCAAAAGGACGAAAGTATTACACAAAATAGGATTGTCCAAAATGTCAAATACTTCCCAAAACATAGGAACCTAAATAATCAAATTGTTACCACATCTGGCAATTAGTAGCCCATGAGTGAATTCCCAGTTAATTTATTTGGATTAGCTCATAACTAAATGCACCCCTTCTGCTTCAAATGTATAGCAGTAATAGACAAAATAGACTATTTTTTAAAAAGAGAGAAGTGTAATTAGGTTAGCATAGAAGATCAACATTTTGTAGAACAAAAATGAACTATAAATTCAGAGAACTGAATGTTCTACAATGTCTCAAAAAAAAAAAAAGTACAGCCCTGGCTGGTGTGGCTCAGTGGATTGAGTGCCCCCATGTGAACCTAAGGGTCACCAACCCAATTCCCGGTCAGGGCGCATGCCTGGGTTGCTGGCTGGGTCCCTGGTTGCGGGCGCACAAGAGGCAGCCACACATTGATGTTTCTCACCCTCTCTTTCTCCTCTTCCCCTCTCTCAGAATAAATAAATAAAATTTTTTTTAAAAACCCACCAGTTTATTTAGAAAGTGCAAAATTAAATAATAAACACTGCCAATTCACAATAAAATACATATGAAAGATTGACTACTCAAATTTATTTTAAACTTTTCAGCTTCATAAATTTCTAAAATTAACTTTTAATTTTATTTTACTTACAATTAAAAGCATAAAATTAAATATTCAGTTTCATAATTTTGTTTCAATCAGAAAATAATTGCTGGATAAAATACAGAGCACCCAGATAAATTTGAATTTCTTATAAACAATGAATGCCTTATAGTGAAGATGTTAATTGATCCTTTAGAAAGTACATTTTACCAAAGTAAATTATCTTAGGGAAAGATGATTCTGAATTAGGAAAAAAAAACCCAAAATTATAATGTTTTATTGAATGATAAATAATATTATTACTATTAGTACTGTTGCAACTTGCAGCTATTATAGCTACTAAAGGTTATGCTAACACCTCTTAAAAACATCAAAATAAATGTTTAACACATCAGATCTTTGTTAGAGTTTTGCATCAGGGTGTACTTAATTTTCATTCAATATATCATTTTTACAATCTTATTTTAATTTCAAGTTTCCTTAGAACATCCTTCACAAATTTTTATTAGCTAGGCAAATAACAATAGCTGAAATCTGTGAGTCCATCTGGTGTGCTATAAACTCTACCCGTGCTTCATTCACTTCAACACCATATATCGCAAGTTTTCATGCCTGCCGACCTTTCATATATTTATGAAAATACAGGCTTCACTGGCAAATTACTGTTACATAAAAGAAAAAGATGTCAATTCCAGAACTGTCTATTTCAAAATCAGTGGGGGGTTTTACACTACTCTTCATTGGCAGATGCTTTTCACTTCACAGAAAAGCACAGATTAATGAAGTTAAAGTACATGACATTTGATTCTGAGCATATTGTTTGTGTAACTTCTCCTAACTTGCATCTCATGTACGCTGCACAGCAATACTTCCTCTAAGGATCCCACAACAAAAGGTGTCTTGTAGTTTGCCAAGTAATTTTGGTTATCATTTTGTCATTTATTTCTCAAAAACAACTCTGAAAGGAATATGTGACTTGTAATGTTCATGCAATTTTGAAATTTTTGTGAAGAAGCTCAGACTTATACTCAGCTTGCCCAAGGTTACAGAACTAGTATGTGTTCAGGATTTGAACCCAGTTGTTTTGATTTTTGGAGAAATTAAATTTCACTGTCAGTTTTCTAATGTCAAAGAGATGTACTGTGTTTGGGATTTGACAAATGGATTGAAATTTCATTATTGGATCTTCCCATATCTGTACTAATGCTCTCTTCTTTTACCTCTTAGATATCAAAAGGCTAGTTATTTAAACCTATTCACTTAATTCTTATCTATTTGGAAGTGTTGTAATTTGACGCTCTCCTAAAAGACTTTTTGACTCAGATGTGCAGTGGACAGCCTTTGTTAAAATCTGATGAAAGTGTGACAGAAAACAGCCTCAACACAGTCTTCCAAAAAAAAAAAAAAAAAAGGAAGAAGAAGAAGAAAAACATACGGTCCTGAACAGCATACTTTCATTAAGAAGATAGTTAAAGGGTTAAGGGAGCCCTGTCTGAGTGGTTCAGTTGGTTGGAGCATCCTCTCCTACACCCAAAGGTTGTGGGTTCGACCCCAGAGCAGGGCACATACGAGAAGTAACTGATCAATGTTTCTCTCTCACGTCAGCATTTTACTCTTTCTCTCCCTCTCTTCTTCTATCAAAAAAAAAAAAATTCTATAAAGCATATCTTTGGGTGAGGATTTTTTTAAAATTTAGGGGAAGAGGTCATAGGAGCTGTCATATTATATGAAACATACCTTTTTGGTAGAAACTGGATCATTGTAGTTTGCTTTTCTTGTCCCAAACCTCCTTCCAAGCTACTATACAGTACTTTTTGTTCCATTTTATTTCTACCTGCCTCCTACCTTGGGCTCCTGATGGCTGATTCAGCAAACAGAGTTGAGGACCAGAGCTTTAGTCCATAAGTCCATACAGAAGAAAAGCGTATTTTTTTTAAACCAAGGAATATTTTGAAGTAAAAAGAAAGAAAATAAAATAGATTCAAAAAGGGCACATCTATTTTTACAAAGATGTTCCCTTTCCACTCACTAAGAAGGTAACATTGCATCTATAGCAACAAAATACACACTTGTAAAAATTGTCCCATAACCAAAGTATAGATCATTTTTTAATACCAAGCTCTTTTAAGTGTACCAGTATGCACTAACATTTAAATAGAAATAAATGCTATCACACTTGGAGTTTGGTTTTTCTTACTTTCCTACTATTATTTATTTACTGGACCAATATACTTAATTGTGAAATTTCCATTTAGGCTAAGATTGAAATTTTAATATCTAGTTTTTAATTTTAGGATAAAATAATTGTGATAAAATGAAACATAGAATTCACATGTGTATCTATATCTCTAGGTTTCATAATAGCTTATTTTGAAATCCAGCAGAGAAAGAAGTTATAGAACATAACTGATAACTGTCCTGAATGTAAAGTTGTATTTAGTTATTCCTAAATATACATGTGTGTGTGTATTTTCAAATATCCCAGTATATCCAGCTAAGTGATATTTTGAACTATTTTAAAATAAGTAGGGTGTCTTTTTTCAAAAATTACAGTATGACTAGTTTTCTACAGTGAATTATCTGATACATTTTATATGTAGCAAATTACCTGTATATAATTTATTTTATTTTTAGAGAATATTCAAAATATATAGAAATTTGAATGACTCAATTACTAAACAAATCAGTTTTACCGCAACAACAACATCAATGCAATTTCCTTCCCATTCATTACTAACTCCAGTTAGTTTCCCCCTAGTGACTCAGCAACTGGGGATATAACCTAGGGTGCAAGCACAACCTTGAAACCTGAAGGAATTCAAGTGGAAAGTAGGAGTGTAGAGATAGCTCTCTGAAGGGTTAGGGTCAAACTGGAAATTAGTTGTAGAGAATCTGGACTTAAAAGATGTAAGCACTAACTACTGTGTAAGCCCACTGAGGTGCTGGATAAGTGTGTCTACAACTCTAGGTCGCCAAGTTAAGAAGTAAGTTAATAGTTGTTTTCTTTTGTTTGGTTTTTTATGTTGATGAGGCTGCACAATCACCAAGAATCAGGAGATACTTTCTAGATCCTTCAAAAAGGGACTGAAAGTGGAGCATTTATGATTTTTCCAAGTTCTCCATTATGCATGAGAAACATTTTCAGACAGGCAAGGCTGCAAATAATTGTATTTGTTAAAAGACTTTCAGTACCTTTAATGGGGTGCTCTGTGGATGGACAGGATGGTGGAGGGGAAGGGGAAGGATGGTGCTTCCTGAGCCCCACTAGACAATTGGTTAGTCCTCATACAACAGCAGGTGGGATCTTGCAGGAGTCGAAGCAGTATATTTCGTGATGGAAAAACCATCAGCCCCTTGGTAGTTTACAACCTCTTGGCTTCCTGGAGGCTGGGTGCTACCAGAATGAAGATGATCAAGTTCCAAAAAATTCACTTTCCATGCATCCATTCTCAGCAGCTATTTTTTCCATCAAGTGGTAAAAAAAATACTGACAAACCAAATGTAAGCAGGGCCATTAAGTGATCACTCATACTATTAAGAAATGAATTTGTATTTCCCTGTCAGGCAAAGAAACACACCCACATGCTTCTTGTTGAGGAGAAAGAGAATGTAGAATGAGTAGTAGATGTTATAAATAGTAGGAGGTATAAATACCTTATGAATGATTACAGAAGTGAGGCCTGTAGCAAATAATCATAGTTTTTCTTGCTTTGTTGTATGCATATTTGTGTTCATTAACCATTCTGTCCTCTATCTCTAATATTTCATATAAAGATCTCTCTCTAATTTTTATATAAAGTGATTCATATATATTTACATTAAATATAATTTATAGATGATTTATTTTTATATATTTATTTGGCCATAAGATTGTACAGTATCTTAGGCTATGGCTGAAGTAAAAGAATTACATTATCCAGAAATGGATAAAATTTCAGGATGGCTAGATTATATACTAGTGTGTGGATCTGTGTGTCTTTCCTCTTTGGAAAAAAGGTGTGTGTCTTCATTTGTAAAAGTGATAATTACATTTTATTAGGCAGAGGTATGATGATACTATGTAACTGTGTTTTAGGACAATGAATAAGAATAAAAATCAATTTTAGAGGTGGAAACAAAACAGGTGTCTGGTACCAGAGATTCTTGGCATTTTAACATTATTCTTGTTCCATTCTAGGCTCTCCCCAGTATCACAGGAGTTGGAAGCCTAGAAACTAAATTTTAAAGACACCTTGACAGCTGATTTACAGTTTGGGACTTCCAACAAGCAGTATATGTGGAATGTGGAATGTGGTGGATATAGAGAAACCATTATAGTTCCAGCAGTTGTAATGAGGCAAATGGGCTTTGGCACCTGTTAGAAGTGAGTTTTCCCAGTGGCTTTAGCATCATCTTCCTGGGATTTACACATTTCTGTGCTATAGGCAGATGGAATTATCAGAGGCAGCTCCTAACAACTCCATACATTCTAATTTTCTTAACTCTAGCAGGTGTGTTTCTAACCTTTATTTCTCTAGCTCTTTCAACAATTTTATAAAGCATCTGATTCACTGTATTAAATCTATTTCTTCTTAATGTTCCTGGATTGTTTTCTGTTTCCTTAAAGAAAACTATTCTGCTTGAAGAAAGCTCCTTTTCTGTTCCACTCCCATTTCTATTCCCCACCTCCATCAGCATTTGTTTCCTGAACACTGCAAGACTGCAGAAAATTTACTTTCCCTTGTAGCAGCTTCCAGCCTAATTCCCCATTCTCTACATTGCTTGGGACTTAGTGTTATCCTTGGGAAAACTGAGTGTACATTACAGGCACTTGCATTTTCCAGTTTTTTCAGCCCAGAAAAACCACTAAAATTTTATTGGTCTTTCTTTACCAGAGAACCAGAATTCTCCACCTAGAATCACCAAATACCCTAAGGAAAAATTTTGCTGGAAATTTTGTGCTCTCCTAAGAATGGTTTTGTTTCTCTGGATTTTAAACTTTTCTTTTTTATCTAGTTCTCATTCTTTCCACACTTCTCAGGTGCCATTAAAGCTCAGCCTGCATTTTGTAATATAGCTGGCTTTTTCCCCCATCCCATCAAAGGAGAATTGGCTAACAATCGACTAGGCAGCTACAAAGTGGTGAACTTTCTATCAGCAGGAATGCTAAATTGCAAATGGGCTAAATACATGTGGTGCACTTTACTGAATACAATGCTATCTTGATTATGGAGACTTAATCTACATATGGCATGTACTTTCGAAGCAATTTTCCTATCTGTGGCTTTACAATAAAATTTCTAATGTTATAAGTACATTGCTAAAACCTTTACCAGAGCATTGCATATCATGTGTGTATGTTTGTGTATATGCATACAATAGAGTTGAATTAACTTAACCTTTCCAGTGTTATTTTCTCTTTTCAAATTAATTATATTATACAAATCCTTTAAGAAAGTTAAAGATGTGTACACATGGCTATTGCACCTTTGGGAATTTTCAGACAGCGAATGTTGATTGTAGAAGTCAGTGGCCTTAAATTTCATTTTGTATCAGAACAGCTGGGAGGATTCTGATTACACATTGCTAAGCCCAAACTAGTTTCTGATTCAGTAGGTCTGGAGTGGGGTCTGAAAGTTGGTACTTCTAGTAACTTTTCACCACTAATGCCACCTATGGGTCCACACTTTGATAAGCATTGGTATAAAGCAATGAAACAGGTCAGGATTTTATTTTCTTTATTTTGTGCTTATGTAAATTTGAAATATGAAAAGTGCAAGTGAAGGTAGAATGGCCCCCTTAGTTACAATTCTACTCTATAATTTGCACTTACAAATGACCTGTCAAGTAGGTTATATGATCAGCTATTTAAATATTGATGAGACATTTTTTCTTCTACTGTTCTCAGCTATGCCCCCTTGGAACTGTAAGCAAATCATTCAGTCAGTCTACACGTAATGCACGTTACTTTCTCTTTCTCTCCATTACTGTATCTTCCTCCAGTAATTTCCTATAGAACTTGCTTCTTACTTCCGACAGGAATAGCAGAGCTCGGGTCATCCATCAAACTGGCACTCCGTGTCAGCAGTCTCTCAGATGATATAAGGTGATTTTTATATGACATAACTATCACAATATTACAAAGAAAAAGTCACAGTTGTCAGTGTGAGCCAGAAACCACAGGAAAGCTCAGTGAGTCTTCTAGTACCTGCAAGTCTAGTATTAAAGAAACAGGAGGATGGAAAGGTAGCGTGGCTACAAATGGGCAATAAATATTTCTTTTAGTATTAAAATGCATACAGTACAGCATCCATATTGTAGCCACTATTGTTACAATTATGTCACCAATTTCCTGATTTCTATAAGTAAAATTTAGGTCAGGCATAACATTCTCAGAGATAATTCATATGTAGCAATTGCATTTTGGAATGACAACTGTTCATTCATGCATAAAGGATTTAACTTAGATAAAGGTAAGAAAGATGTGATTGTTTGGGGCTCATTGCTTAAGTACATATATTCCTTCTTATAAAATAGGCTTTGTTTTGATATGCCAACTCATTACAATATATTCGATAAATTTTAGTAGTCAAGTAGGCTTTATGTAATAGTAACTTAATAATTTTAAAGAGAACGCGATTTGTATCTTGCATTTTCTTCCTTTTTCTTGACCTTGTCCTATTGTTTAAAAAATTTCTCATCATTTGCAAATTAGTTAAAGACAGAAAAAATCTTGAGTTTTTTTTGATGGTTGATTCCATGAAGGACATGGACATGTTTGCTCATGTTTTAGAAACATGAGAAACATGTTTTCTAAACCAAATACACACACACGCGCGCACACACACGCACACACACACAAAGAAAATAAAAGAAATAGAAAAAAGCACCTAATATCAAAAAGTACTTTGGAGCAAGATAGAAGTTATTAAAGTTTAAGAGACTAAAACTCTCAAATTTTAAATGTAATTTTTTAATTATTTTTTTATTTTTTGCAATTAGAGTTGTTCCTGCTTTTTCTCCCTTTTTCTGCCTCTACCCAGCCTCAACCTCTCTTTTCTCTAAGTCAGTCCCCATACTCTTGTCTCTGTCAAAGGGTTATACATAAATATTTTTGGTTAATCCTTTCATCATATGTTTTCCAGTCCCCCACCTCCCCTCTCTGGACACTGTCAGTCTGTTCTGTGTATTCATGCTTCTGTTTCTATTCTGTTCATTGGTTTATTATGTTCATTAGATTCAACACATAAGTGAGATCATGTGGTATGTCTTACACTGACTGGCTTATTTTGTTCAGCATAATATTCCCCAGGCTCATCCATGCTGTTGAAAAAGATAAGACTTTCAATTTTTTTACTGGTGCGTAATATTCCATTGTGTAAATGCACCATTGCTTTTTTATCCACATATCTACTAATGGACAGACACTTAGACTGTGTCCAAATATTGGGTATTTTAAATAGTACTGCTATGAATATCTATATATATTTATTTATTTATTTTTATTTATTTATTTTTTTGTATTGGTGTTTTGGGATTCTTAGACTATATTCCCAGGAGTGGAATTGCTGAGTCAAAAGGAAGTTCCAATTTTAATTTTTTGAGGATGCTCCACATTGTTTTCCACAGTGGCTGCACCAGACTGCATTCCCACCAATAGATAGGTTCCCTCTGAGACGTCTTTGTATTATTTAAATGATAAAATATAGAATGACCCTGCCTGTCTCATAATCTTCCTCTCATCTTTGTAATTTTTTTGCCACATTTAATGTAAAATCTGTAAGATGACCTGAATATATTTTCAAGGTTTTCAGTACTTGGTGGTGGTGCTGCTGATCATAGTTTCAACCTCCAAAGGCTCTTTGGATTCCCCATGTTCTTCTTATAGCATCATTTTTATTATTTTAAGGATGGAAGTCTTCTCAGATTATTTTTGAGTGTATTTTTCAGGGGCTTTTATTTGATTATTTTTCTCTTTATTTCTTACAGTGCTTATTAAATCACATATTTTTCAAATTATCTTCCTTTTGGTGTTTTTTCCTTACACCTACCTAATTATTGTCATTGATATTTATGTTTAAGAAAGAATAAATGGATAATTGTCTGGATTTATTGTGATGCCCAATTGGTAGGATGGTTTCTCAATATATTTTTCCAATAGAGGGTACATTAAGAAAAGTAAGTTAATTTTAATGATGTAATACAACAGATTCTTTTTTGACATGTTAAATTTCCATCTGGGGTTTGGATCTATGCTGTGTTTTAAATTTCCCTCACTTTAGGACTTATATTGGAACAATAGTTATTATTTTTATTTTTATTGGTTATCATGGCAGAAAGAAAGAGAGCACTAGTGGCTCTTCTGTCAACAGTAAAATGTCCCGACTTGAAAGTGGTGATCTTGATTAAACTAGTTAAAGGAACCACATTTGATGATAAAGAGGCCACAAATTGCAGTCCTATCATTTGCTTCTTGAAAGTCAGAAAATAAAGAGAAAGTTTTATAGTAGTTATTAATCACTAGTATAGGTCAGAAATTGATGGGGAGTTCAATACATAATAGAATGGGGTATGTTGATTCTCAGACTTCAATTTAAGATGCCTTGAGAGGCTTATATAAGGAAGTAGACTTTTCAAGTGCTAGCACCAGGAAGTTTTTTCTCCAGGAATCAAAATCTACACTAGATCCTCACCTTAGTCCAAATTCTTTAATTGATTTCATTAAAGAAAAATGGTTTGCTATTTGTCCGTGAGGTAAATGCTAATAGCCTCTATTATGCACAATGAATACGGAGAAGAACGGGACTAGAGGTGAACTCTGTTTTCAGTCCTAACTTTTATACTTGCAAAATTTTATTCTTGCTGAGTCAGAGCCAGAACCCTTTAAGGTATCAGTGTGAATACTGTATATTACAGCTTGTCTTATACATCCTCATACTTTCCATTAAATAGTAGCTTTCTATTAATTTCAACCAATAAATATGCTCCTTCTATTTTATCATTTAAAGACATTTACTGTTATAGATTATCTTCTATTTATTTTTATATTTGAGTTAAAATACCATTTCAAGAGTGAGAGTTATATATATTTAGTTGTTCTGTCTGAAAAGGGAAAGTGTGTTTTGTATGTTTTGTTATTTACTTTCCCCTTTTTTATTTTAATTTTTATTTACTTTAATTTTTTATTGCTATTCAATTACACCTGTCCCCATTTTTCCACCATTACTCTCCTCTGCCCTACCCACCCCCACTTCCCACATTCAATCCTCTCCCCTCATTGTCCTTGTCCATGGGTCCTTTATACGTGTTCCTTAACTTAACCCTTCCTCTTCTTTCCCCCGTTATGTTATTTAATTTTAAATAAATATTTTATTTTAGAATAGAGTTATTGTTAAAATATTTTCTTATTTATGCTATTACAGATGTCCTGATTTCCCCCCCATTCCCCCCCCACAGTGCCTCCTGCCCTTGCACAGGCAACAACGATACAGCTGTCTGTGTCCGCAGGTCAGGCTCATATGTTCCTTGGCTGATCCCTTCGCCTTCTGCCAATCGGTCCCCACCTCCGCCTCCCCTCTTACATCTGTCAGTCTCTTCCATGTTTCTATGCATCTGATTTTATTGTGCTTCTTAGTTTATTTTGTTGACAGATTCCACTTATAAGTGATATCATGTAGTGTTTGTCTTTCATTGACTGGTTTATTTTGCTTAGCATAATATGCTCCAGGTTCATCCGTGTAGCCACAAAAGGTAAGAGTTTCTTCTTTTGCAATGCTGCATAATATTCCATTGTGTAAATGTACTGCAATATTTTTAGCCACTTATCTATTGATTGGCATTTAGGCTGTTTCCAAATCTTGGCTATTGTAAATAACACTGCTGTGAACATAGGGATTTTTAGGATATATTCCCAGAAGTGGAATTGCTGGGTCAAAAGGCAATTCCATTTATAATTTTTTGAGGAAACTCCATACTGTTTTCCACAGTGGCTGCACCAGTCTGCATCCCCACCAACAATGCCCCAGAGTTCCTTTTCTCCTTTTCATCCTTACTGGCACTTGTTTGTTGATTTACTAATGATAACCATATAAGTAGGTATGAGGTGTTATCTTATTGTGCTTTTAATTTGTGTCACTCTGATGGGTAGCGATGTAGAGCATTTTATCATATGTCTATGGGCCATCTGTGTGTCCTCCTTGGAGAAGTATCTATTCAGGTCCTTTGCCCATTTTTTAATTGTATTGTTTTTCCTTCTGATGTTGAGTCATATGAGTTCTTTACATATTTTGGAGATTAAACCCTTGTCCTATGTTTCATTGGCAAATGTGTTCTCCCATACAGTCAGTTCCTATTTCATTTTGATGATGGGTCCTTTAGGTGTACAGAAGATTTTTTAGTTTGATATAGACCTATTTGCTTATTTTTTCTTTTACTTCCCTTGCCCTAGGAGATATATTGGCAAAAATATTGCTATACAAGACAGCTGAAATTTCACTGCCTATGTTTTCCTCTAGGAGTTTTACAGTATTGTGATTTATATTTAAGTCTTTTATCCATTTAGAATTTAACCTGTGTATGGTGTAAGTTGGTAGTCTAGTTTCATTATTTTGCATGTACCAGTCCAGTTCTCCCAACACCATTTATTGAAGAGACTGCCTTTAGTCCATTGTATGCTCCTGCCTCCTTTGTCAAATATTAATAGGCCATGAAAGCATGGGTTTATTTTTGGGCTCTCTGTTCTGTTCCATTTATCTGTGTATCTGTTCTTATGACAGTACCAGGCTGTTCTGATTACAATGGTCTTGTAGTATAGTTTGATGTCAGGTATTTTGATATCTCCAACTTTTTTCTTTTTTCTCAGATTGTTGAAACTATTTAGTGTTATTTTGGTTCTGAATGAATTTTTGGAATATTTGTTCTAGATCTGTGAAATATGACATTGGTATTTTAATAAGAATTATGTTAAATCTATAGATTGTTTTGGCTGGCGTGGAGATTTTAGCGATGTTAATTCTTCCAATCCATGAACACAGTAGCTGTTTTCACTTATTTGTATCTTCCTCAGTTTCTTTCTTCTGTGTCCTATAGTTTTCTGAGTACATATCTGTTACCTCCTTGGTTAAATTTATTCCTAGGCACCTTATATTTTTGTCACAATAGTAAATGGGATTGTTTTGTGATAGTTTATTATTGGTGTATAAAATGCCATCAATTTCTTAGTATTAATATTGTATCCTAATACTTTTCCCAATTCATTTATTAAGTCTGGTAGGTTTGTGATGGAGTCTGTAGGGTTTTCCATGTACAATATCAAAACACATGCAAAGAATAACAGTTTTATTTCCTCCTTTCCAATTTGGATGTCTTTTATTTATTCTTCTTTTCTTATTGCCGTGACTTGAATACAAGGTTGAATAAGATGGTGGTAGTGGACAACCCTATCTTGTTTCTGATCTTAAAGGAAACGCTTTTAGTGTTTGCCAATTAAACATATTGTCTGTATATTTTTTGTATATGGTCTGTATTATGTTGAGGTATGATATCTCTATTCCCACTTTGCTGGGAGGTTTTAACATAAATGACTGCTGGGTTTTATCAAATGTTCTTTCTGCATTTATTGATAGGATCATGTGATTTTTATCTTTCATTTTGTTTATGTGATGTATCATATTTATTGATTTGTGAATATGGTACCAAGCTTGTATCCTTGAGATAAATCCCACTGATAATGGTGTGTGATCATTTTAGTGTATTGCTGAATCCTGTTTGTAATATTTTTCTTAGGATTTTAGCTTCTTTGTTCATCAGGGATATTGACATATGTTTTTTCTTTGTTGTGTCTTTACCTGGTTTAGAATTAGGATAGTAGTGAAATTGTAAAGAGAGCTTGGAAGTCTTCCCTCCTCTTGAAATTTTTTGGAGTATTTCAAGATGGGTAGGTGTTAGTTGTTGTTGGAATGATTGGTAAAATTCACCTGTAAAGCCAGCAGATCTGAATTTTTTTTTGCTGGTAGTTTTTATTATTGCTTCAATTTTATTAGTTGTTATCAGTCTATTCCGATTTTCCGCTTCTTCCTGACTCAGTTTTGGAAGATTGTATGTTTTTAGAAATTTATCCATTTTGCCCAGGTTGTCCACATTCTTCACATATAGTTGTTCATAGGATTTTTATTAGAATCCTTTGTATTTCTCTGATATCAGTTATTTCTCCTCTTTCATTTCTGATTTTATTTATGTGGATCCTCTTTCTTTCCTTTTTCTTGATGAGCTTGATAATAGGTTCCTCAATTTTGTTTATCTTTTCAAAGAACCAGCTCCTGGATTCATTGATCTTTTGAATTTTTTTGTAGTCTCTGTGTTGTTTATTTCCACTCTGATCTTGATTATTTCCTTCCTTCTGCTTAATCTGGGCTTTGTTTGTTATTGTTTTTCTAGTTCTTTCAGGTGTAGTGTTAGGCTATTTATTTGAGATTTTTCTTGCTTTTTGAGGTAGGCCTGTAATGCTAGGAGCTTCCATCTCAGTGCTGCATTCGCTGAGTCCCAGAGGATTTGGGTCGTTGTGTGTTCATTTTCATTTGTTTCCAGGTACTTTAAGATTTATTCCTTTATCTCACTGATAGCCTATTCATTATTTAATAGCTTACTAGTCTCCATGCATTTGATTGTTTCTGAGTACTTTTTATTGGGGTTGGTTTCTAGTTTCATGCCATTTTGATCTGAGAAAAAGCTTGATATGATTTCATTTTCTTGAATTTGTTAAGAATTATTTTGTGTCCTAAACTGTGGTTTATCTTTGAGAACAATCCTTGTACATCTGAGAAAAATATGTATTCTGGTTTGTGATAGAATGTTTTCTATCAATTAAATCATTTAAGGTTGCTGTTTTCTTGTTTATTTTGTGTCTGAAAAATCTATCCATTGGTGACAGTGGGGTGTTTAAATCCTCTACTTTGTATTGCTGTCAATCTCTTCCTTAAAGTTCAACAAGATTTTATATACATATATACTCCTATATTGGGTGCATATATGTTTACAAGGGTTATGTCTTCATGTTAGATCAGTCCCTTTAGTTCTGTAGTGACCTTATTTGTCTCTTGTTATGGTCTTTATTTGAGGTCAGTTTTGTCAGGTATATGTATTGCTACCACAGCCTTTTTTTTTTTTCCATTTTCATGGATTTTTTTTTTTCCATTTCATCACTTCCATCACGTGTAAGTCTTTTGTCTGGGGGCTCTTGTAGTCAGCATATATATGGGTGATATTTTCTAATTCATTCAGCTACCCCATGCCTTGTGATTAGAGCATTTATTCCATTTACATTTAAGGTTATTGTTATAGATATTTATTTATTGTCAGTTTCTCTTCTTCTTAAAGCAGTCCCTTTAACATCTCTTGAAATGCTGGTTTGCAGTTAATAAACTATTTTGACTTTTTTTGCAGGGGTGTCTGGGAAGCTCCTTATTTTGCCTTCAATTTTAAATGATAGCCTTGCTGGGTGGAGTAGTTTTGGTTGAATGTTCTTGCTTTCATTTCTTTGAATATTTTCTGTCCTGAACTGTTTCTGTTAAGAAACAGCTGACACTCCCATGGTAACTCCCCTGTAGGTAACTAACTGTTTCTCTCTTGCTGATTTTAAGATTCTCTCTTTATCTCTAAACTTTGTCATTTTTTTATGATATGCCTTTGTGTGGATCTCTTTGGGTTTTCTTGATTGGGACTCTCTGTGCTTCCTGAACTTGTGTGACTTTTTCCTTTCACCAAGTTAGGGAAATTTTCTGTCATTTCTTCAAACAGGCTTTCTATCCCTTACTTTCTTTTCCTTCTGGTATCTTTATGCAGTGAATATTGTTACATTTCTTGTCCTAAATTTCCCTAAAATCATCCACATTCTTTTTAAGTCTTTCTTTCTTTCTTTCTTTTTTTTTTTTTTTTGGCTGTGATTCAGTGTTTTTTCTACCTTGTCTACAAATCACAAATTTGACCTTCTGCTTCATCTAACCTGCTTTTCATTGCTTATTGTGTAGTTGCCATACCATATATTGCCTTCTTCATTTCCAGCTGGTTATTATTCATAATTTCTATGTACCTTTTCATGTTGATGTAGATCCCACTGAGCTCCTTGTTGTTCTCACCAAGGTGGAGCATCCTTATAACCTATAATTTGAACTCTATACCTGATAAATTGCTTGCCTCAGCTCTTTTCTAGGGGCATATTCCTTATTTCCTTTTGTTTGGGTGTTGTTTATCTTCCCACTGTAGCTGTCTTGTTTGTGTCTATGTACTAGACAGATTTGGTTTGACTCCCAGTCTTTGTGTGGTGGCCTTATGTGGTGGGAATCCTGTGGGACCTAGTGGTGCAGTCTCCTTGATCGCCTCATCTGGATGCTTTAGGAATGTCCCTTGTGTGGGTTATGTGGGCTCTCTGTTGTACTTGGATCTTGACTATTGTTGGCCTGTTCATTAGTAAGATCTCCCCTAAGGATGGCTGACTGAGAAGCTCAGCCCCAGCCACACTGTTTCACTGGGGCTTACAGAACAAAACAACACACACCAAAAACAAAACAAAACAACAACAACAACAATAAAACAAAAATAAAACCCTAACAGCAACAGTAAAGTTTTCAACAAAAGAGCAAAAATAAGAAAAGAAGAAAAAGAAGTAGAATAGTAAAGTAAATAAAGAACACCAGATGACCAAAAGAAAGAAAAATGATTATGAGAGGAGAAAAATAAGAGATTTAATAAGGATACGGAATAGAAAGAGGATAACAGCAAAAAAAAGAACAATGAAAAAGCAAGAAAAAAATAAGAAAAGCGAAGAAGGAGGAAAAGTAGAGTAAGAAAGCAAAAGAGAAAAATAAAAGATATGAAAGAAAAATAGAGAAAAAGGAAAAAATAGAAGAAAAAGCAAAAATTAATGATAATAATGAAAAAGAATAAAGTGGAATTTGTCTCAGCAGAGTTTAGTGCCTGGCGGTTGGGATTTCCCTTTGGATAAGTCCTAATGTGTCTGAAGCTAGCGTAAGCCAATGTCAGAAGCTCTCCACATCTAGCTCTTGGCAGCCTGTCTGATGCTGCAAGGGATCCACTGTCTGTGGCTGTCTCTTCAGGCTTGGCTGCACATGAGATGGACCAAGCTGCCCTGCAAGATTAACTTTTATCAGCACAGGGCCCAGGGAAAGGTCAGCAAATGTACCAGGGCACCACAGGATCCTCTTCCACCTGCCTTTGCATGCCAGCCTGCCGTCAGTCTTGCTGCTGAGCCAGCTTTTCCTGGGTCTTCTGCTGGAATCAGTAGGATGAGGCCCCTGGGTCCCCTGTTGCAGGGAAGGTGCTGTTCAGACTTCAGGAATGATGATGGGGGTGTTCTACCACCCCTAACATACACGTCTGTGTCTGTCCTGTATTATTTCCCTGAGCTAAGTAGCATGGATCCCCTAGTTGGCAAGTGGGTGGGGCCTTCAGAGCCCAGAGTTTGGGTCTGCCAGAAACCAAGAGGTTGTTTCTATGGCTTTCCTGTGAGTAGGAAGTGCCAGTCCAGTTCCTGGGGAAATGTATGGAATTTCCTCACTCTAAAGCCAGTCTTTGACATCCCCTACATTTGCCTTTGTTGCTGTCTTCTTAGCAGGGGTTAAGGTGCAGGATGGGGAAAGCAGGGGTCCAGAGGATGGGAGGAATGGCATCCCACAGGGTGGGGTAATTCCTTTTCCTCTTAAGAAGGGCTTGCTCTTCTTAAGAAAAATGTCTGCTACAGTGTGGGGGGATGTCCCAGCACAGGGATCTCAGCAGCCACTCCCCCTATGCCTCTTCCCAGTGTCTCCCACTCCAGTCTCCTCAGGTGACTCCAGTCCACTTCACCCTCCCTTTGCCAGATCCCAAGATTAGCAACTGCAAACAAAAAATCTGTGTTTTGGTCCCTTAAAAAATAGTACCTGTGACTCCAACAGGCTTTGTCCTTCCCCAGCAGGCAGAACCTCTGCTGGTTTTCACTATTAGATGCTATGTGGGTGCTGGGTCTCGGCTCAGGTGCTCTGTGCTCAGGAGCCCGATCTAGGGTCCAGACTTCACTTCTATCAAGGGGTAGCTCCCACAGCTGTGCCATAACCTTGGCCTGCTGCCCGTGGAAGTTGGGCTGCCCCCTTTTGCATCCCCACTCTTCCTAACAGTCTCGAGGTGGTTTCTGCCCATCCTTGGTTAAATTTTCCCCTTCAGGTAGTCTTTGGTTGATTATTCTGGGTAGCTGTTCCTCTCTTTAGTTTTATTTCCAGTTTGGTTCCAGGAGGAGATATGAGAAAAATCCTCTTACTCCACCACCATCTTTAAAATGGTCTAACATAGAGTTTATGGTAAAGTTGTGAAGACTTAACAGAGTTTTTCACAAACTTATATCCAGTATCCTTTATTAACAGTTTGTATGTGATAATTCATGAATTAGTATTGTGACATTATTAACTAAAGTCCATTCTTTAATTAGATTTTCTTAGTTTTTAAGTTAATTTTTTTTTCTGTTCTAGGATACCATCTGTGATACCATGTTACACTTGGTTGTTTTGTCTCCTAGGACTCCTATTGGCAATAACTTTCCCTCAGACATTCATTGTTTTTGATGATCCTGAGAGTGTTAAGAAGTGCTGCTCAGGTATTCTGTAGGATGCTCATCTCTTGAAATTTTTCTGAGTAGATTGTGTTTTTTAAGAGGGAGATCACAGGTGCAAAGTATCATTTAATTACATCACATCAAGGATTTATACTATTAACATGTAGTCACTGTTGATGTTAACCATGTTTCAATGATGGTAGTTTTCTCTCTTTTAACACTACAGACTTTGGAAGGAAGTCACTGTGCACAACCCAGTGGAGTGGAGACTTAAGCATCATCATCATGGGGGTGAAACATCCACATAAATTTTTTATAATTCTTTTGCACAAATTATATGTCTATTTTTCCTCAATGCTTATTCAATCATTTATTTATATATGTGTGGATTTATAGGTGTCATATTATATTTTAGGTTGTCATCTAACATATCCCAGTCTATCATACTTTTTTTTGGTCCCCATTAACTGTTTTAGTTTTGATAATTGGGATTTTTTTATTTGGATCCTGCATCCCTTTTATGTATACCCCACCATTGTGCATGTGTTTTATGATTTTAAATATGTTCCTATTTTCTGGTACTCCAAACTTCCCCGTGCTCATCTTGTGTATTTCTAACCCTGTTCTGAGAATGAGCTAATCCTTCAAGAAGTTAGCTTTGTCTAAATTGAAGACAGGTATTAGAAAACAAGATCTGGAAAATAGGTGTGCTCATCACTACAGAGAGACATTGGCTCTATGCTGTCTCAACTGAAATGAAAAAGAAAAATATGTGTGTATACCAACCCATGGATATATACATATCTATCTGTCTATCTGTCTAGCTAGCTAGCTATCATCATCTCTCTATGGAATATGCATGTGTGTGTGTATCTTCCCCTTTATTTATAACACATTAAGCATGGATTCATAATGATGTTTGACCTCTACTTTTTTACCACATAGATCACCTGTGGCTTATCCCCTTGCCCTCGTTTGTCTGTAAACTTCAACTTCAACAGTGACAAACTAGCCTCCATCATCTGGTTCTTTTACTTAACTGTTCTGTTCCAGTATACACAAAGTGTTTTCACAATTTTTAAACCATACCCACATGGGAAAAATAATTTATTAACTAGAATACAGTGTTTAAGTTCAGTCCATTTTTTAGTATTATAGACTCTTTTTATTTCCAAAGCTATTTAAATAAGCATCTCTTCCCTCATGCATTTCAGTACGGTTGGTTAATACATTTATAAAACAATTAGGTTTATTTACAAGTCTGCATATTACCCTGTGATACACAAACTCCTAATTAATTTTTAAATGCATATATTATTCATTCTTTGTGTGGTAATAGCCTATAAATTTTGACAAGTTCATAGTGGATTTATCTACCATAACAATCTTATATCTAGGCTTTCTATTCTGTTCCATTGATCTTGGTATCTGTCATTTTGCTAATGCCATGTTATCGGTACACCCCAACTTTACAGTAAGTCATGAAGTCTCGTATTGTGAGTCCTTCTTCACTACTGTTAGCTATTCTAGGCCTTTTGCCTTTGTACATTTTTAAATGAGTGTGCAGAGGCCTAAAAAGTGGGTCACTGTGATTTTGATTGGTATTGAGTTCCATCTGTCAGCCACATTGGGAAAGATGACATTGCACAATATTGAGTTCCTTGATGCATGAATATAGGCTGTTTTTCAATTTATCTGAAATTCTTTATTATTTTCATCTGTGTTTTATAGAGTTCTGCATATATATCATATGTATATATAGATATATAAATATATAATTTGTCTTTAGATTTTTTACCTTAGTATTTGCATTGGCGTGTTACTTGACATTTTAAATTTCAAATGATTGAAATGTTACATATGAAAGGAAATGACTTTTTTATATTGATTTTGCATGCTGTAACTTTATATATTGACTTACGAGTTACAGAATTTTTTTGTAGATTATTTGTGGGTTCCCTGCATGTAAAATCATGCCATCAGCAAGAACTTAATTTTCCTTTTTTTATCTGTATATTTTCTAGGACTTCAGTACAATGTTAATTAGGAGAGAATATCCTTGCTCTTTTTTGAATTTAGAAAAAATTTTCTAGCTTGTCATCCCAAAATACGATGGCAGCTGTAGGTTTTGGTGGATTCCCTTTTCTCAAGTAGAAGGAATAACCTCTCGTCCTACTTTGTAGGCAGGGTTTATCATGAACGAGAACTGGATTTTGCTGAAAGTTATTTTCCCTCAATTAATATGTTTATGAGTTTTCTTCTTTAGCCTATAGATATACTAGCTTACCCCCA
This sequence comes from Mormoops blainvillei, assembly GCA_004026545.1. Classification (NCBI taxonomy): domain Eukaryota; kingdom Metazoa; phylum Chordata; class Mammalia; order Chiroptera; family Mormoopidae; genus Mormoops; species Mormoops blainvillei. The sequence goes on along the minus strand of PVJD01005811.1, from coordinate 29,476 downwards.
TTACATTTTAACCAGAAACAACTCAACATGGATAAAAGACAAATATGAATCATGATGCCATAAAAGTCCTAGGAAAACATAAACAGTAAATTTCAGATATCTCACGAAAGCAATATTTTCACCAATATATCTCCTAGGGCAAGGAAAATAAGGAAAAAATCAATGGGAGAGCATCACATTAAAAAAATTTCTTCATGGATAAAGAAAACAGGATAAAGATGAAAAGGGATCCAACCATATGGGGAAATATATTTGCAAATGATACCTTGGACAAGGGTTTGATCTCCAAAATATAGAAAGAATTTGTATGATTCAACACCAATAAGACAAACAATCCAATTAAAAAATGGACAAAGGACGTGAGCAGACACTTCTCCAAGTAGGACTTACACAAGGCCCAGAGATACATGAAAAAATGCTCAACATCACTAACCATCAGAGAGATGAAAATTAAAAACACAGTAAAAACACACATCAGTCAGAATGGCCATCATAAACAAATCAACAAACAACAAGTGATTGGAGAGAAGGGAACCCTAGTGCACTGCTGGTGGGAATGCAGACTGGGGCAATCACTGTGGAAAACAGTTTGGAATTTCCTCAATAAACTAAAAATGGAACTGCCTTTTGACCCAGCAATACCATTGCTGGGATTACACCCTAAAAATCCTGAAACACCAATTCAAAAGAACCTATGCACCCCAATGTTCATAGCAGAACAATTTATAATAGCCAAGAATTGGAAGCAACCTAAGTGCCCAACAGTAAATGAGTAGATCAAAAAACTGTGGTACATTTACACAGTGGAATACTATGCAGCAGAAAGAAAGAGCTACCACCCTTCACAATAGCATGGATGGAACTGGAAAATATTATGCTAAGCAAAATAAACCAGGAGGTGAAAGACAGACACCATATGATCTCACCTATAAATGGAACCTAATCAACAAAATAAACTAGCAAGCAAAATATAACCAGAAACATTGAAATAAAATAACAGACAGTAACCAGAAGGGAGGAGGGAGGGAGGATAACAAGGGAAATGCAGGGGAAGGGTCATCATAAAACATGCATAAAGACCCTTCAACAAAGTCAAATGGGGGAAGGATTGAGGGTGGGTGGTGGGGTTGGGTGGAACTGGGGCAGGTGGTGGCAGGAAAATGTTGTAAAAAAAAAAATAGATGGGGAGGCTAAAATAGTATAGGGAATAGAAAGGCCAAAGAACTGATATGTACAGCCCATAAACATGTATTAAGAGGTGTGAGGATGATGGGATGGGTGCAGGGTAGAGGGGATAAAGGGGAGAAAAATATGGGACAACTGTAATAGCACAATCAGTAAAATATACCATAAAAAAATGTTGAAACAAATTACACTAATGAAACAGATCTTGGTTTTGGTGTAATACCTTTTAGATTTTTTTTTGTATTCATTTTGCTCTACAGATTTTAGCTTTGATTCTTTTTATTGACCTGTGTCTCAGATTTTGGGTGACAGTTTTCTCTGCAACCTCTCAGTTCTCAAATGAGTCTAAGAAAAGTAATTAAATTTTAGATTTTCCAGCTTTTTCTTCTTGCTAGAATGAAAATGATGACTTCTAAGCTCTTTAAATGTTGAAGCTAAAGCTAGAAGCCATGCTGCATGCCTTCCCAGTTTAAAAATTAGTATCTTAATCCTTAAAAACTACTGAATGATAATACTCACTAAAAGAAAGATTGCAGATTAATGACACTTCTAATTTTTACAGTCCCAGGATTAAAAGAACCCAACAAACTAATTTTGTTTAATTTTTTCTTTCATATCACTCACTTTTCTATCCTTTGGTTTTAAATCATAATATGTAAACCAAAAATTAAAATAAAATATGGTTAATAAAACACAATTAGCGGTGTTATAAGAAACAATGTATTACTGTCAAACTGTAGGGTGTTTCCAGCTGAAGAATTATCTCCTTAGTTCATGTTCAGCAATGTCATTAGTTACATAGGTGAACACCCACAATATTTACCAGTGGAAGAAGGTAAAAGATTATTCTAAAAAACCTGTGTTAAATCTGTATCCACACCTAGAGAAGAAAGAATAAGTCCAGTATAACAAAATTAAATTCTACAGGAATCTTATACATTACATTCCTTCCAAGTGAGAGTTGCTAACAATAAAAGATAAGACAATCAAATTCCATAACTATCAACAGACATTCAAAGCATCTTTGGTTATAGCAAAATGTACTTTGTATGCATTATTTCATATAATTCTTAAAAAAATACACTATATAATCATTGTTATCTTGTTATAAAGAAACTGAGGACCCAAGAGGTAAATTTTTGTATCTCAAAATAAAAAATTATTAGAAAAAAACTATTTGAATGCCACATGAACTCTATGCAACAGCATATTTTAAAACATTGTTTTTTGTCACATTCTTACACAAAGATATATTACATTATTTATAACTTGTTTAATAATTTTGTAAGACATTTGGAAAATTTCATTATATCCAGAAATGTGTAGATAATGGGTAAATATTTGGAAAGGTACCAAAGAACAATGGTTGAAGATACTCAGAAAAGAAGGTTATAAGGACTCTTATAAAATGAAAAAAAAAAAAAAAGTGGCCTTGAAAGAGTACTAGTGATGGAGCAGGTTTTAGATCCTCAGTGTTCTCATATTTAATATTTTATGTCTTGCATCTAAAAAAATCACAGAAATAAAGAAGGAGCTACTCTTTACTCTGAATCTCACTGAACTACATGCTGACTGAATCTTCTATAGACCCATTTTGATTTCCTAGAAAGACAGATGTGATCTTTCCTTTCTTAACATGACTACTCCCTTTGGTAAATACATTCTGTGTACACATATGTGTAAAAGGTAAGAATTATGAAATATCTGAAGGTTGTGGATGAAGAGGGGCCACGTACTAAACCTGACAAGGTCAGAGGAGGCCCGCATGGTGGGCCTTACAAACTCAGAGACATACAGTAATCATAAAGGATGGTCTGAAATTAAAATTTCCTAGATAAAAATGAGTTATGGCAGGTAGAAATGTACCAGACCAGTATCTTCCTTGACAAAGGTCAATGTTTGTTTTAACTAAGCCTGTCTATTGTCTTTTTGCATTTGCCAATAGTATACTTTTGGAACGTCAGAGTTGTCCGCTTTTTCCAGGCCCCTCGGGGCACAGTCTCCCACCAAATTGCAGACCACAGAGCGCCTCACTGTTATGCCGTTCTTCCATGCGCCACTTCTGTGTGCTGTAAATGTTAATTGTTAACCACCCTATACCCACCAATGTAAAAGAAATATGTGTCTATTTGTTTTACTTTTTATCCAGTCCCAGAGATTTCCCCACTTTGCTTTCTCCTGCCTCCCTAATCTATCACCAATTGATTTCATGTAACCCTTTTATGTCTCTTTCTTTAATGGTAATGTATAAAAACAAAGTGCAAAACTGACATTTTCTGAAACATTTTCTCAGTCATGTTGAGATTTTCCTTCCCAGTAATTTTCATCAGTTTGGCTCTAATAAACTCATAAAAATTATCTACAGGTTTAAATATTTCTTATGTCAACAAGGCATTTTCCGTTTTTCTGCAGTTTTTTTCATAACATTCTCTTTGGCCGAAGTTTTTATCTGTCTATTTCTAGTCAATGGAGTGTGCCCATCCAGGAATAGGGAGAGATGGAATAAAATTAGATCTCTTATAGGCAGAATAAAGAAATATATAAAATTCAGATTCTTAATTTTGTAGCAATACAATAACCTAAAAAGCCTGTTCATTAATTTATAAGAGAAAAATTAATTTATCCTTTAACATGTGTTAACATATCAAGAATGAGACCTGGATGACCAGTTTACAAACTATTTCACAATATGGGAAGAAATTCAAAGACTTGTAATTCAGAATTTTGATGACCACTTGGTGGTGGAAGGAAGAATAGCAAGAAAAAGAAGTCTAAGATAGGCAAGGAAAGCATTAAGATTAAGACTAAACCTCCTTAGGCTGGTGAATCTAGAGAGGTTTTTGGTATGTTGATAGGTGGAGGAAAAGGCCCAGAAAAGCTCTTACTGCCCTATTTCTCCTGTGGGATTCTGGGAGGAAACCTCTCAGCAGCGAGGCCTCGCACTGACATGGGGTGGTCTCAACAAGGAAAGAAGGGAGAACAGAGTCAATGTGCAGAGTGAAGGAAGGTTTAATAAGCTCAGACTTCGCTAAGCTTTTGTTTGTAGTGCGTTAGTACACAATTTCTTAAACCTGTTTAATGATTACAGCACTTAGCCTAACTGAAAGCGTGTTGGTAAGATCCGGGGCTGTAGAGAGAATATAAAGAGGCTTAGCGGGCTTGGGGAAGAGGAGATCTAACACGTTGCATACAGACCTCCATGGAGGGCTACTGAACTCTAAGCAAGCCAAGAGAATGACCAGATCGTGTGAAAAGCAGCCAAGGGCTTCAGTGGCAATTAGTAGGCCCTCATCCAGGAAAGGACAAGTCTTGCCTCAGAGAGCAGCTCAAACCAGCCACTCCACACAGGATACTATAAGGAACCAGTGGACAAACCATTAATCTGTGGATGCCTCCTCATCTGTCACAAAGTTATGGAAAGCCACTTTCTCTCCATGACCAAGGAGCAGCAGGAAGAGTGAAGCCATACATGAAGCACCATGTCAGAGGAGCTTCCCAAGGAAGCTCTTTTACCCAGTCTGAATAAAGGGAATCTTAACTGGATATGTCAACATTTTCTTTGTGAAAACCATTTATATGCAGAAATATTATTAGCAGTTTTCCTTTTATGTTACTTATTTGTTTTGATTATTCTAAAAACAGAATATTTTGTCTTTTCTCTACCTTATTGAAATTTACAGGAAAGAATGTTAATGTCAACTTCAAACTTTAATTTTACATTCTTGGAGAAAGTTTTAAACGTAACAAAATACAAAAAGTACAGCTTTCAGTACATTTGCTCCTGATTTGTACACTCTAAAATGTGGATCATCAAGTACCTGTGTACAGAAACACCTTAGCAATGCCAAGGTATAAGATATATATGTTACATTATTTTAAAAAAGCAAATTTTATTGGTGAAATTATACAAAAATAAAATACTGACCGGTTGTATTGACTGTCATGGTCATTCATCCTTTGTAAAGAGAAGGTGTTTATTTTCAAGTAATTCTGATAACAGCCATAAAGGAAAGGAAAAAAAAAAATCAATGACCACAGTAGGTTACAAGGATAAAAAAAATACAGAAAACATGTGCTTTTTATAAAATTTTCCTAAGAACTTTATACAATTTAGCTCCCAATTTTAGAATGTGTTTGAATGTCGCATGTGTATTCTTATGCTCGTATTCTGCTAATCATAGAAGACGACCATTCCTGTTTGGTGGGCAAGATGTTATTCGTATCAAATGGGCACCAGGGTTTTATTCTCCCCCGTTCCAGTGCATAAAAGGCAAATGATAGTCCTAATTTATTCTGAAATTTTCCCTCATTTTAACCAACCAACTTCAACTTCAATCACAATTTTTTAATTGAGGTACAATTATTATATGAAGTGATATCAGGTTCAGGTGTAGAACATAGTGATTCAAAACGATCACTATAATAAGTTTAATTAAAATTTGTCACCATCCATAACTTACTCCATAATAATAAGATTATTTAAAATTTCCCTGACCATGGAGAAAAAGAGATTCACCTAAAAAGACATAGCAATATGGATACTTTGGATCCTGTTCGAAATTTCTTTGTGGATGGATTTAGCATAAAAAAACCTCCAACTGACATATTTAAGTAAGTAGACATATAAGGTTACACACAAGCTTCAATTAAATTGCGTGTCTCCAGATCTGCTTGTGTGTCTAACTGGTTCTAGGCATAAATGCATCTTTTTCCACTTAAGCATTAATTGTTAAACTTATATAACTTTATGCAACCAGGCACATAATTTACAACCTCTTGGAGCAAAGGATTTAAGGTTAGAAAAGGATGGATTAGGAGTAATTTTCTGCCACTAATTTTCATTCTTATAATTGGAGGATGGAATATTGTGGATTCTGAAATATTAGATACCTCTAGATTTCATGTAGAAAGGATATAAATAAAATAGTTTAAAAGAATACAGCTTAGCCCACCCAAAAAAATAACTAAGCCTCTGTTGATATGGGGTGTGAGAACCTGTGAAGTGCAAAAAAGGATGCTGATAGCACTCCCAAGCTTTTTCTAGAGAAATTTTTTTTCTCTGCAGACTAGAAAGAATGTCTGTTCTCTCCATATTTGAAGGAGATTATTTTACTTCTTATTATGTTCTTAGGTAAAAAGAAAACTATAATCGAAACTAATATATAATTGAAAGCAGCTCCCCTTTCTTACAACTAAGAATCAGGTTGATTACATGACTAAAGACTTTGGAGTAAAACATAAAAACTTCCTATAAAACATGCAATGTTTTAATTTTCTATTCAGAATTTCTAAACCTCTAATAACAGATTCTGTCCTATTTAAAACTTGTCAGCACTGCAGTTATTCTGATGAAATTACAATAAATGTCAGTGAATGAGAATTTTAATAAGTAAAGTAGATTCTTAGTTAAGCATATTTTCATCCCCTCCAGAATTTCATCACCTGCTCAAGCAGCACATTATTCTGTCTCAGAATGAAGAATATTCATATTTCTCCAAAGGTGACAATTAAGCTAGTTCAGTATTAGAGTTTTTAAAGCATCAGGTTAGCATTTACCTAAGGTCATCAAACCTTAATTTAGCTGAAATAGATAAGACAGCATGAAGAAATGGCCAGGTACTTTGCGAGTGTGCTGACCATATTAATAATGGATCACTGGCATCTCTCAGCTTGATATCAGGGAAATTTTCTTATTAAATTGTTACTTAATTTTTTCACTGAATCAAAACAAGGGGAATATTTGTGTTAATGAGAGAAGATACATAATTTAAGATATGTATTTTAATGTATTGGGTTGGTCAAAAAGTTCATTTAGTTTTTTCCATACAATGTCTCTAGTAGTGCTCGGTTGTCTTTAACTTCATTTGAAACAATTTTTTTTGTATTGTGACAGCTGTCATATCAGTGTGCATTTAAAAAAATAAAAATTGGTGATTTTTTTTGTGCTGCCATTTTAGTACTGAAGGTACTAAAGAAAATATGCAACATTTTTAGCATATTATGCTTTATTATTTCAAGAAAAGTAAAAACAGCTAAAATGCAAAATAAGATTTGTGTAATGTAGGAAGAAGGTGCTGTGACTGATTGAATGTGCCAAAAGAGTTTCGCAAAGTTTCTCGGTACTACTGACACTTTGACCAAATAATTCTTTGCCGTATGGCTGTCTTATACATTGGAAGATGTTTAGCAACCCTTCTGGATTCTACCCACTAGAAGCCAATAGTGGGAGATAGCCAGCATACTCCAAATAACCAAATCAATGAACTTATTGGGGAAAAATATGTATTTTATTTTATGGGAAAAACTAAACAGACTTTTCGGCCAACCCATTATATATGCACATATGTACTTGTCTAAATTCATTAGCCCTTAGAATAAATATTTGGGTCAAGAAAAAAGCCATTGATTACTCAAAATTATTTAAAATATTTAGTATATTAGACATAGAGAGTTGGCACTTTGTTTCCCTTTTGCGTTTGTGTGCCGATAATCTTAAAGGTTATGACTTTTTCATTTGTTTAGCAGCTTAAACATTTCCTATCTCACCATTTCACTCTTCTCTCCATAGGGCTGCTTGAGTATTCTTACGGTATCCACAGAGTCAGTGTTTCCTTGGAGCGGAAAGCGGCCATAGTACCTTTGATTACCTGGTCTCAACACACATTACCATTTTTGCAATACTCTACTTACTATACAGATCACTCCTTTTTTATGTGGGAAAGGGTTACAGAGGAATATAAATACCAGGAGAGGTAGTTCATCAAAGTCCATAATGGGGTTTCTGTTCAGTATTTAGCTTTACACTATAATCAAGGAAGGTTGCAAATAAAATTATTGCTATTTTATGCACGTACACTTTTCAGAACCTTCCACCCTGAGTTTGGATTTAAAGAATTTTGAAATAAGTTTTCAAAAGTTATTTGTCATTTTTCTTAATTAAAAGGGTTCACTCAGGTCAAGACAATTATCTCACATGTTTTACTCATTTTCTTCTTTATGGTGAAGGTTTCATCCACTATTTAACATGTGCACCACTGTTCTGGTATTTAATATAATTTCTATCTTCCCCAGCTTCATTCATGTTTTACCTAATGGACTTCAAAATCACCAAAAACTATGCTACTCTCACAATTCTAACCATCAATTCAAACATGTAATGGTTTTTCCATCATTAGCAAATGACATATATAAGGTGCTTTTACTTAAAAACAGTACAATTTTCTTGAATGGACAACATTTTATACTCCTTTTAAAAATTATTTAATATATCATTCAAGATAAGCCTGAGCTTAAAATAATATTTATTTTTATTTGTATACATTATATATATATATAATGTATACATTTGTATACATATATACATAATTATAAATTAATGTGTATAAATTATATATAAATAATTATATAATTATTTGTATAATCATGTGTACAAAAGTAACTGTCGACAACACCTCCCACAATGCTCTGTGCCAGATATACTCTTATCTTGATGGAAAGATTCTTCAGATGAGCGATTACTGTTGCCAGAGCTCTTCAGCCTGCATCATTCTATTATCTACCATTAATTCATGATGGTTTCCCTGAAAAAAAATTTTCCTATTGATCTCAATAACTTAGAAAAATAAAGTTCTAAAATATATTTTATAAAACTACTCTCCAGTCAGTTTTACTTTCTTGTTAAAAGATTTCTTTTAAATTCAAACTGTTATTTTTCAAAAAATCTTAATCCTGGGGATTGTGGCATAACTCAATTAGAACTGACAGCACATTTCAAATTTCACTTCTACTTTAGCAAATTACTGTACCAAACTTGCCTCAGGCTGTACTTTGATTACTAATTAGCAACCATATCATGTAGCAAAAGGAAGATAGGCATTTTAGGGCAAGAGTTTTTCTCCTAATTAAGTGTAACAACTTACTCATTTCCAGTGACTTTGAGGTTAACTTTTAAAAATTATTTTTAACTCCTTTATTTTCCTTAAGTGAAGGATATAAACTTCTGTGATTTCAGCTTTTACTAGTGGAAAATATTATTACTACTTTATACTCCAGTAATGATATTGATATAGAAAAATATCTTCACTTTATTTGGTTATTGCTTGTTCCTCATTAAACTGAGTCCTTGAGTGCCAAGTATATAAAAGCTTACAGTGCTCTGTAATCAGTAGATTTTTTTTAAATTTTGAAAAGTATAATCTTCCTAGCTATCTTCTGGAAAAATAGGTTACATGCATTGAATACACACTGTAGGAATTTAGGAAGCTTTTTAAAATTTATTGACAATGGACATATTTTACTATACCAGTTTGAGGTACAAAATATGTTTACAGATGGTTTTCAGTCTCACATCCCATAATGTTCTCCCCTCCTACCTAGCTTCCCCCTTGCTATAACAATTCAAGAAGACACCTGAATTCTGAACTATTTTTAAAAAAATAGTCATGCTTGCTCCTACATTTGAGCCTGGAGTATTTTACAAGTGCCACTTGTGCTGTGTCACCTGACTTGGAGAAAACTGACCAGAGGTCTCAAGAAATCTTTTACTGGTGGCCACTGCCACCTTAGTCATCTCTAGCACACATTGTTTGTTTCTGATCCAGAAAATGAGGCTGCATCAGTCTTTTCTAGACAGTCACAAGCAACTGCTGTGAATAATCACCACCTCTATAGTCTTTCAAAGTGCAAGAAAAAGAAAAATTTTCTTCCTCCCAGCTGTATATAGTAGTATGACCATTCAAGGACGTTTTAAATAAAATCAGGCCTGACATTTCAACTGAGTTTAAGCTCCCACAGGAAGCTTGGGCTATGCTAGATTCCAGTGTCACCCACATTGTAGATGTAGATTTATATCCTCAACTGTTACTCTGTTTCTGCAGGATCGAGTCCACAAGTTTCACTTTTTTATGTTGTGGTTTTTATGTCAGGGGACTCATTGCTCTAATGAGCAGTGAGGACACTCCCATACGTATGAAGAAATAGAGACTGTAAGAAATAGGTAATGAGGGCTTTGTCCTTGCCCTCTAAGAAGGCATCCTGGCACTTTATAAATAATTGTCTCCACGGCTACTCAGCAATCATTAAGTATATAAATGTATTTTTATGCAGAGGAAAAATAACTTGCTCCTCAGCATACAAATTGATACATATCTAAAAACAAACATGGATATGTAGTTGCGTTAGTGTGTATATATGTGCATACATATGTGGCTTTTTTTTACTGCATTCTTCATTAAAATTTCTAGGTACAAACTGGAAACAAATTAAAATGCAAATGCCAAGAGTGATAATGTGAAAAAGTATGTAAAACAGGAGTTTTATTTTTCCTATTGTGTAGTGATAGCACTCCAGATACGACACTCTATAGGCAGAAACACAAATAATAATAACAAAGAAAGAACTTACATAACTATACGTTTTAAGAGACCAAAGTAATGTCTTATGGACTCTCCTAGAAATTGGAATATGATCACTTTGAATCATGCCCTTTGTAAAATGGTAAAATGGTAAATCAAGTGCTTATCAGAACAAATTTCCCTGTAGTTCACCTGTGGTGCTATCAGTTTATCTTCCTATGTCCTTGTTATGCATTTACTGACCACGGAAACTTGTTACTTTTGCTATCATGAATTTCAGATCATTTTATTCAGGGGATTGCTCGCTGATGCTTTTTTCAATTTGCAGTCTAGTGGTGGGCTTAATAAGCCACTTAAAATACAGCAGATTTCCATCTATAAGTTTATCTCCCTTATAACAAAGTCTAAAATGCTATTGTTGGCTCCCAGGCCTCATAAGCAAAACACAACTGATATTTTTCAACATTCGAAGCAATGCTTACAAAATACACTAATCACATCTCTCAGAAGTCAGACTTCTACACATTTATATGATTATGAACTAATTACACTTAAACTAATACATTTACCAATTACCGAATATCCTGATATGTACATTTGATCAATGTCAGGAGATGAGTATATGATTTTATAATATCCTGTACAGGCTTTGAACAGAAAGGTCACCTTATAGCTTGCCTAGATAATTCTGTTATTTTAATGGTTCAAATAAATTATCATTTATAAATCCTTTCAATATTTAATTTCCTGAACATTCTGAATAGAAAAACATAATGCTAATGAAATAACATTTATTTCGATTTACGTGTGTACATGGTGTCTACTCCCTTTTACTGCTTTATTGAGGCCTTCTGTGTAGGAAGGGACATTGCTTAATGGGAATGAGGGAACAATAAATCACGATGCATGTTTACAATCATTTAGTCACTTTGACAATGGCCAATGGTGTCCCCAAGGATTAATTTCAATTTCTGCCAAAATATAATTTAATACTAGTATTATTTGTTTATTTTCATAAGATTTTATACTGTTGTTTTCTCTACTAGTTTGCCTTAATGAAATATAAATAAGATAAAATGTGCAAAGAAGTCTAAAGTGAGTTTTGAAAAATACATATAGGCATGTAAGATACACCCTCATCAAGATGTAGAATTTCTATTGTTTCTTTATGGCCCCTGCATAAAGAAGCAGGGTCATCGATACCGATAAGGAGTAACTCCCAGATACCACAGCACTCTCTTATTACCCCTGAGAATTGAAACCAGACTTCAGGTATACACCACTGACAATGAATCTTAAGATATAAAAACTCAGAATCAAGTTTTCAGTACTGATGCCACAGCTATCTCTTAACACACTGGAAGCTGATGAAGAGCCTTGAATAATGACGACAGAAACTCTACAAATGTCCACAATCCTGTTTGCCACCAAAAAGGACAAAAATAATCAGGGTATTGGTTCTGCTTCATTTTTATCTTCCACACCTCATTCAGATGTTCCTGATTTGTGGACTTTATTTTTCATCCAGAACCAAAGCTGCAAGGGAATATGAGGAGTAAAACTGCAGATTTCCAACTTCTGTAAGGCGGGAGGGAGGAATGAAAATTGAGAAAAACAGTCCACTATACCTACCTCAGAGTTCAAGAATACAACTTCACATTAAATTCAAACAAGTAAACAAACAAAAATTCAATCACATTTTCTAAAACTCATTAAAATTAAATTATTATAATAATTGGATTTTCCAAAAATAATTGAAGAAATGTTCTACAATAATGATTTAGAGGTTTGGTTTTATATGTATTTACTTCCCACTGGAGAAAATTATAGTCCAATTAATAAAATCATTAGACTTTGAATTTATATTTCCATGTCTTGGCCTCTGCATCATTTATACACATTTTGTCCTTCATTATTGCTCTTCAGCTCTGACCATGTTTTATTTGTTTGTTTGTTTGTTTATATTTAAGACATGAAGCTATTTTCTGTGAAGTCTCAAAGTGAAAAGACACTGGGTTAAATTCAACATACAGTCAAATACACTTTCCAAATAATAATAGCTCTGATACTTAATCACAAATGGCTTTTATGCCAGTAGGTTCAACTTTCAATTTATTTAGAAAATATTCAAAATAATGTTATGTATTTCACATTTTGGCCTTATATTTTTTCTGTAGTAGTAGTTTTTATATTATGATTTTAAGAGACAAATAAAAAGATAAGGCTATACAGCCTACATACCGTGTCAGAAATCAAATCCTACTCTGATGTTTTTTAAGTTTGTTTCTTTTTACACTAAACTACATTGGAAACAGTTACTACAGGTTTAAATTTCTGTATTATTTTGGTATGCTTTAGTTGCATCTTGCAGTACATATTCTCTTCACCTTTGATATTTTATTCTCATTTGCTCTATTACTCATTACTTTAATCATAATATAGATGCTTATTGAAAAAGCACAGACTTAAAAGTGAGCTAGAATTAGATTTCAAACTCAAACCCGCCCCTTCTGGACAGTATGATCTTAGTCAAGTGCTTTCATCTCTCTAAGCCCTGCTTCTTCCTTTGCTAAGAAGGATAGTAAGGTCATTGTGAGAAGTGAATGAGAGGGACAAGTTTGTAATTTACCCAGAACATTGTCTTGGAGTAAATACTTTATCTGAAAGTCATTTATATTAGTTATTGTTAATTGAAATACTGCTATTCAAAGTTCATGCAGTCTCATTTATGCTTACTGGTTGTCCGCTTAGGTCCTTACAAATTATTTAAATGGTAAATATTTTCAGTTATTAATGAATTCCATTGTTCAGCAAGGATGTATTGCTGTATATATTACATACTACATACATAGCTACCACGTGTTTGAAGATTAACATGCGACCTCAGGTGAAACCAGCAGAAGACCCATCCATCTGTGCCCAGCCAAGAGCTGAGTTTTATTACCTGCACTGAGAAACAATAGCATCTACTTCAAATTTTTCAAAATGCTTTTTATCAGTGTCTGGTACATAGCAACTATTCTAGATTTGATTGCCAAATATATAAATTTAACAGAAAACATATGGGAAAATTTAGGTAAATTGAGAAATTATTATCTCACATCAAGGACTGAGTGCATCTGAACCTAACAGATAACTGGACAGAGAAAATTAAAAGGCTCCGTAACTCCCTCCAATTCCCATCTCTGCTTCTTGGCATCACATTCTTCTAACAGCTGGTTCCGCATAACTATAAATATGTTTGCCATCATGATTTGCATAAAACTGAAATCTCAGCTATGCAAAGCATTTCCTGAGTATTCTTCTCACCTGACATTTTAAAGTACTACAAAAAAGCATTTTAAAAACTATGAATAATTACAACATTGAATGTCAGCTCTCAAGAATGACTAATAGAATATATGTGATCCATTTCATTAATTGTATTGCTTTGTATGCAACATTAGATATTATATAATTAACATAATTAAGTTAATTATACTTAGAAGCTTTGTATTGAATATAATCAAAATCAGTTTAATTCAGATGTATAACCATGAAATTTATTGTACTAGAATCAGAGAATGTATAAATTAAGTTATAAGTATGTAAGATATCATTGTACAAGTATTGTAGACAGAAAATTTTAACTAAATAATTATGTCTTTTGGGGATATAAACTTAATAAAAATATGGTTAAATTATTGAATTTTAAAGAATATTTACCATCTAATGATTTATTGGGAAAAATACATACATAAAAAAAGAAATTACAGAGAATATATATGTATTTTGTAACTAGAATTGTTAGATAAGCCAAGAAAACAGTTTAAGTTAAAAAATTAGAACAAAGATTTGAACGTGACTATATAGCACAGAAATAATTTCTAATTTCTGTTGCAGCCTCTCCCTCTTTCTGTTATAACATTACATCAAGCAAAACTATGCAACAAACTCTTGAACAAATACTTCATAAAGGGAAAAGATGCTTAAATGGCCAATAAGCACATACAAAATATCAACATTATTAGCTACGAGACTTGAAAAATTAAAACTTCAATAATATAACACTGTACATACAGTAGAGTGAGAATTCAACAAGACAGGCAGCCCTAGATGATGATAAGGTTGTAGAGCATCTGAGACTCTCGTGAATTGCCAAAGGGAGCATACGACTACTTTAAAAAACAGTTTGACACTCAAAACTATAACCCATGAATTTCAGTTCTAGTTATTTATTCAAGAGAAATAAAAACAGGACCACCAAAAACTTTAGATAAGAATTCTCATAGTAGCTCTCTTTATAATAGGCAAAACCTGGAAGTAACCAAGAAAATGTATCCATCAACAGAAAAATGGATAAACTGGGGCATATTAATAAAATAGACTACTACTCAGCAACAAAAAGGAATGAACTACAGGCACATACAAAGAGATGAATGCAAAAATATTGCTGAAAGCCATTTTGGTGAGAAAAAGAAGTGGGATACAGGAAAGTACAGGCTATCGATTCCATTATTAGGAAACTGTGGAGTAGGCAATACCAATCTACGATGATAAGATTTGTGACAGTACCTGCTTAAAACCACCTGTGAAGAATGGGCTCCATAGCCTTGACTTGTCTGATGCCAGTAGTGGATGTAAAAACAGATGCCCAAGAATGGGAATTTATTTATTTATTTATTTTTTGTTTGTTTTCACCTGGTCTGCTTGGACATGAGTTTACTTGGTAGTTACAGTTGGAGGATGACAGTTGTAAAGCACATGAAAATCCGTGGCAAACAAAAGCATCAAGGAAAACATGGCTTCAGTGAATAGAATGATTGCTACAATGAAGTATGGTGGTGAAGATGAGAAATATAAGAACTAGGAGGTAGGCTGGCTACTTCTTAAAATTAGAAAGTTCTAAGAAAGACAATTGCAAGCTCACTGCTTTCAATTCACAGGTCAAGGTAGAGTTTTTCTATACTTAGTAGTGTTAGGACTAATGAATACACAATACAGATACAAGAAATTTATCTTACTTTTGAATTAATAAATTTGTTGGTCTCATGTCAAGACTGGAACATTGATTGGGAAAGAGCAGAGCTTGAGAATTGGAATGGGTCATTTAGGTGGATTTATCTGGATATTAGTTCTATGTGTCCCTAACCCTTCTCCTGAATGCTACTCATGCTTTGGTGGAGACCTTGTAATCATTCATGTGAGATCATTGCTTTGGAGTAAAATACCAGTTCTTCCTACTGAACCACTCCTACCACTTCACTGCCTTTAAGCAGATAAGTAGTTTCTGATAGCAGTTTGTCAAAAGTAGGATCAAGTTAAATATACTAGATGACAAACATCACATTATATTGACCATTTATATTTGCAAAAACCTGAGCAATTTATGTGGAAATGTATTTTAAATGTGCCCAATGAGGAAGGAAATAATAGATCAGATTAGGGATGAACTGTAATGTGTTACCAGGAATAGTTACGAATTTATTTAGTTGTTTGATTAAAACCCAGTCTTACAGGTAGATCATACTAAATGAATATGAAACACCAGATACTTATTGGTATAATTTACCAGTGTATTGTCACCCAATATGTATTGGACACCAATTGATGTCAGTAATTGTGTTAGTAATTATGCTACTTTGTGAGATTTTAAAATTAGAAAATTGTGGCCTCTGAGTTAAAAGATATCACAGCCCAAAATCTGCTAACAAGTTTATTCAATATAGTATAGCAAATGTTATTTATATATTTTTACATTTCTTCTTGGAGGTTTATCTTCAAATTGGAAAGGCAGTAAAAATGTCACATATAGTCATATTCCATAAAAGTAAAAAAAAAAAATAGTCTCCAAAGTGAGAGTTGGTGTTAACACAGAAAGACATGCCATTAACATGTTATACATATGGATATTTATTTTCTCTCAGTTCGGAAAGTTGTAAGTCCAAGATGAAGTTGTTGGTAGATTTAGTTTCTCCTGAAACCTCTCTCTTCGGCTTGCAGATTGTTGCCTTTTTACTGTGTCATTTTTATTGCGCACTTATAGCCCTAGTGTTTCTTCCTCTTTATGTAAGGATGTCAGTCCTATTGGATTAGGGTCAACCTTTATGATCTCATTTAATCTTAATTACCTCCCTGAAGGCCTAGTCTTCCAATTCATTCACATTGGAGGTCAGGGTTTTTTGGGAAAGGTAGATCTTGGGCAACCACAAAAATGTCTAAGAAAGGGCCTTTGACCTAGAATACTTTCTTACTGTATCTCAGATGTAGAAAAGGCATTTGAAAAAATACAGTATACATATATGATTCAAAACTCTAAAAAGTGGGAATAAAGGGAACATATCTCAACATAACAAAGGCAATTATTGACAAACTAACAATTAAAATTATACTCAATGGTGAAAAGCAAAAAGCTATTCCCCTAAGATCAGGAACAAAACGATGATGCCCAGTCTCACCCCAATGGAAGCCCTAGCTACAGCAATCAAACCAGAAAAAGAAACAAAAGAAAACTAGATTGGAAGGGAGAAATAAAACTGTCATATTTGCAGATGACATAATACAATATGTGGAAAACCCCAAAGATTCCACCAAAAAAATAAAATCAATCAATGAATTCAATAAAGTTGTAGGATACAAAATTAATATACAAAATCAATGGCATTTCTATACTCTAAGAACAGACTATCAAAAACAAAAATTAAGAACACAATCCCATTACAATTGCATAAAAATCATAACTGGGAATAAATTTAACTAAAGAGGTAAATGATCTATACTCTGAAAGCTATAATACCTTAATGAAAGATACTGCAGATGACATAAATAAATAGAATAATATGCCATGCTCAAGGATTTGAAGAATTAATGTTGTTAAAGTGTCCATACTACCTAAAGCAACCTATAGATTAAATGAAATTCCTGTCAAAACCCGAATGGCATTTTTCACAGACCTAAAACTAATAATCCTAAAATGTATATAGATCCACAAAAAACCCTGAATAGCCAAACCAATCTTGAGAAGAAAGAGCAAAGCTGGAGATATCATAGTACTAGCTTTCAAATATACTATAAAGCTATAGTAATCAAAACAGTATAATAATGGCACAAAAGCAGGCACACAGAATGATGGAGTAGAACAGAGAGCCCAAACATTAACCATCCTTATATGGTCCATTAAATCTATGACAAAGGTGGCAGAAATACAATAGGAAAAAGAAAATATCTTCAGTAATTGGCATTGTAAAAACTGAACAGGTACATGCAAAAAAATAAAAATAAAGCTGGATCACTTTCTTACATCATATACAAAAAGAAACTTAAGATGGATTTAAGAATTAAATGTAATACCTGAAACTATGACACTTCTAGAAGAAAACATAGGCAGTGAGCCCTTTAACACTGGTGTTAGCAAAATTATTTGAATATATCTCCTCAGGCAAAAGTGCAACAAAAGCAAAAATAAATGGGACTATATAAAACTAAAAAGTTTTTGCATAGTGAAGGAAACCATCAACAACAACAAAAAGACAACCTGTTAAATCGATATGATATTTATCATATGATATGATAAGGTGTTAATATCCAAAATATTTAAAGAACTTATAAAACTCAATATCAGAAAAAAATAATCTGAATGAAAGATGGGCAGAGAACCTGAATAGACATTTCTCCAAACAAGACATACAAATGGCCAACAGATACATGAAAGATGCTTAACATTACTAATCATTGGAAAATATAAATCCAAAGCACAGTGAGATTATCACCTCACACACATCAGAAAGGTTATTATGAAAAAGTCAACAAATAGCAAGTATTGGTGAGGATGTGGAGAAAAGGGAACACTTGTGCACTGTTGGTGTGATTGCAAATTGGTGCAACCACTATGCAAAACAGCTTGGAGATTCCTCAAAAATTTAAAAACAGAAATATCATATCACCTTGAAATTCCACTCTTTAGTATTTACCCTAAGTAAAAATACTAATTTAAAAGATATATGCATGCATCAGTTAATTGCAGCATTTTTGCAATAGCCAATATCCAAGATATGGAAGCAATGTAGGTGCCCATTGATAGATGAATGGATAAAAATGTTGTTGTACACATATTCAATGAAATATTACTCAGTTATACAAAAGATTGAAATCTTGCCATTTGCAAAAACATGGATTAACCTAGATAGTATTAGGCTGGTAGAAATAAGCCAGATAGAGAAAACAAAAATTATATGATTTTACTTACATGTGGAATCTAAAGAAACAAAATTAACAAAAAAAACTAAGCAGAAACAGAAACAAACTTGTATATACAGGGAACAAACTGATGGTTTACAGAAGGAAAAGTCAAAATGGGATGAGGGTAAAAGAAAAGGTGAATGAGAGGCATAAACTTCTGGTTATAAAATTTATATATAATGGGGTTATGAAGTACAGCATAGAGGAAATATTCAATAATATCATAATAGCTTTGTATGGTGACACATGGTTATGGGACTCAGTGTGGTGATCACATTGTAAGGTACATAAATGTCGAATCAATATTGTACACCTGAAACCAATTTAATATTGTATATCGACTATACGTTGATTTTTTTAAAATGCTCACATAAGGTTTATATTAAGCTGGTAACTGAAATGTAATATATTTGGTCCTGAAATTAAAATAAATTTAAAATAAGATGTGAGGATATAATATTAGCAATTTTCTAAGTCTGGAACAGAGATTTGGGTCTGATAATTATTATTTTTTCTTTGTTTCTGATGTTGATCATCATTTTCCTTCTGATTTCCAAATATTTCCTATCTCATTTCATACTCACAGTTTGTTCCTACTATATCCTTTGGAATCGTATCCTCTGCTTTCCCCTCATCTCTCACCACTGTTGAATGTACTGACTTTCTTATGAGTTTCCAATCTATCTAATATACTTTACACATAAAGATGGTAAACAGTTCTGTTTACTGTTCATGATTCATTTAGATGTAAATGTTTTGCCCTGGCCTGATGAAGTGACTCATTGGTTGAATCACCAAAAGGTTGTGTGTTTGATACTCAGTCAGGGCACATGCCTGGGTTGTGGGTTCGATCCTGGGTCAGGACATGTGCGGGAGACAACTGATTCATGTCTCTGTCTCACATTGATATTTCTCTCTCTCTCTCAAATATATATATAATATATATATAATCTTGCCCTAAAATCAATAAAAACATATCCTCAGGTGAAAATTTTAAAAAATGTTTATGAGCCATACTGTCACTAAATTTAAAGCTAAATCTCCAAAACTAGTTTTGATTTGAACAAATAACTTCCAGAGATTATAACTGTCCACTGAAATTGATTATTATATTATAAAACAATTAATAACATTAGCTACATTTTAATATATGAATTTCTCTATTCATGTTAAAAATAAAATACTCATTACAAGCAAATCTCAATGTTTTAGAAAAGAATAGCTTAAACTGTTTAGTCCTTGTGTAAGAGAATATTAAAAAGTAAAAGTCACCTTAATTTCACTAACATAAATAAAAGTAAAGAGATATTTAAAGCATTTGTGGTGCTGTTGGAGGCCAATAGACAGACATTTTAGGCTTTGAAAAAAATGCTATTATATACATAGAAATTTATGTTCTTCCCTTTAATATCCTTTGACATAAATGAATATATATAACAGATAGTTTACATACAATATACATCTAGCTATAGTAATGGCTATCAAAAACCATTTTATTATCATTTTTCTTTGTGTCAAGAAAAATAGCATTAAAATTACTGTACCACTGAGTTAAATGATCTTTGATAGTTTTCAAATTTTTTCCATAATTTCCTGATAATAATTTTAAAATGTCAATAGCAGTTGTTGATCAAATTACATGTTCAAGTTGTGTTGACATTTAACTGACCTTTTAAAATCGAAAACTTTAGTTCAAAAGTGCCATGTCATTAAAAGGCACTGTGTTTAAGAATTAACTTGGTTCAAAATCTTAGAACATATTAAAATCACTTAACATATTTTAGCTTTAATTTTCTTTGATGTATAATAAAAATATTAGTGCCTACATTTTATGGGCTATCTTTGAAACTAAATTAAAAAAAAAAAACATGTAATTTTCAACATCTGGCACAGGGGCAATTGCCTATATTTATGAAATGAAGGCGTCATCCTGTTACCTATGAGTTTAGCTTACAGATACACTTTGAAAATAAGGCACTCTATTGCATAAAGGAGAGTAATTGTATTTGCAATAACTAATACTGGAAACAACTTAAATATACTTCAATATATGTTAAATTATTATCCTATTGGTTATAGATATAGATAACAAAAGGCTTTCTATTTTTTCAGACATGTAAAATGATTTTGGTTATACATCCATTGTCAATTTTCTATTCCTTTTAAAAACTTTCATTGAATATTTGGGGTGACATTGGTTAATAAATAGGTTTCAAGTGTACAATTCTATAATATATCATCTCCCCATTGTATTGTGTGTGTTGTGTGTTGTATTGTGAGTTCACTGCCCCAAGAGAAAGGTTTCCTAATTCTGTGGCTTTAATTTACGGTTAATGTACAGTTAAATTAAGGTACAATCTTAAACAACACTATGCATCATTAGTGAGGAAGAAGGCTCTGTATCTGTTAATATAGCAATATCTGTTTCTTGTAAGCAAAACAAGTGAAGTGTGGAGCCATGCCCACTATCACATGTAGTTTCTCCAGTTGTACACTGCACAACTCCAGGGAACTCCAGGTAAGGCAAATCATTCCCCATGGACTTCTGATCTGTGTAAATATACTTTTTATTAAGACACTGATTTTAGCAAACAACCAAAACTTACCAAAAAATTAGTGGCTTAAAACAACAGAAATGTATTATTGTCTTATAATTCTGGAGGTGAAAATTGCAAATACATTTCACTAAACTAAATTAACAGAGCTAAAAAACAGTTATCAGCAATGCTGGATTCTTTCTGCATGCTCTAGGATGGAATCATTTTTCCTTCCTTTTTCGGCTTTATAATTTTTTAGCTTTTAGCCTTCTTCATTCATACTCAAAGACAGCAAATATAGATAAGTTTTTATACTGCCATTCCTCTAGTTTTCTCTCTTTGTTGCCTCTTCTTCCGCTTTTAAGAATTCTTGTGATTACATTGAGACCACT
The DNA here is from genome assembly GCA_004026545.1 of Mormoops blainvillei. Taxonomy (NCBI): domain Eukaryota; kingdom Metazoa; phylum Chordata; class Mammalia; order Chiroptera; family Mormoopidae; genus Mormoops; species Mormoops blainvillei. The sequence continues at coordinate 7,792 of PVJD01005811.1, read as the reverse complement.
GAAATAATAATAATTTTATTACTCAAGGTTAGTTGATTAAAACTTTTAACTCTATCTCCAAACTGCTCTTTTCATGTAACTTAACATGATCACAGGTCCTAGAAATTAAAGCATGGATGTCTTTTGGAGACAACTATTTTGTCTATTACAAGCCTTGTTGGTATTAAACTAAGATAATATTATTAATGGTTGCTTTGGAGGAGAGGATATTTCCTTTGTGTAACTTTATTTTTCAACTTTTTATAGAGTATTAATATTTTTATTACTTACATGTATTTTTATTAAAATAAATTTTAAATATAATTTTTTGCATTGGCTGATTTCAAGTGCCCAGTTATGTATAAGAAAACTATTTTTATTTTAGTTTAGTTTAGTTTAGTTTAGTTTAGTTTTAGTGTTGTTCAAGTACAGTTGTCTCCATTTTCTCTCCACCACTTTCCCCTACTCACCCTCAATCTTACTCCCCATGGCTTTGTCCATGGGCACATGCCCCCCCCGGGGGGGGGGGAATGTCTTCCTGGTGCATGAGCACTTTAAGGCTATATTCCTCCTCCATGTTCCTTGATGACCCTTCACCTTATTTCTGCTGTTATCCCCCTGCCCTCTCCACTCTGGTTACTGTCAGTTTGTTCTTTATTTCAATATCTCTGGTTATATTTTTGCTCGCTTGTTTCTTTTGTTGGCTAGGCTCCACTTATAGGTGAGATCATATGGTATTTGTCTTTCAACTCCTGAGTTATTTCACTTGGTGGCTGCTATGAACATTGGGCTGCATGGGTTCATAAGTGCATCAAATCAATACATTAGTGTATCAAGTCAATACATCATACACCTTAAACATATATAGCATTATATGTCAATTATATCTCAAAAAACAAAAAAACATTTGCCATAAAAAAAGCTCAGGGCTTATACGGCAGTTTTCTAATGGGTAGTGGGTATTATAGACAATAATAATAAAAGTTATAATAATTTTTTAGCATGTGCTATGTGCCAAGTACTGTTCTAAACACTTACAAATTTTGTCTTCGTCAATCATTATATCATTCCTCTGATGTAGGTAGGTATTATTATTATTATTATTATTATTCTCATTTTACAAATGTAGGAGCTGAAGCATAGAAAGATTTAAGAATTTAACAGCAAAAGAGGTAATAGAGTCAAGATTCAAAACCCAGCCAATCTCTTAACCTGCATACACTGCTTCTCTATTAAATTGTTTCCCTTAAGTTAAGAAATATAAAAGTCTCCTCTTTCCACAGTCAGTCACAGTCAATGTTCATTTTTACGTTCAAATAGTCTCCCAATTTTGCCACTAGGAGTCCCTTCACGCTGACTTGAATATTCTTTTGACACCCGCCCATTAGTCTTTGAGTATTTTTCTTACGTTCTGTCTCAGTTCATCTTGTATTTTCCCTTCCTAGACTGCTTCCAGATGTTTTTAGAAACTGAATCAGCGTTTCTTATATTTCTACCAAAACAGTATAATAAAATATCTCTAAAGCAACCAGTACAAACTAAAAACTTTAATAGGGTAAAATAAGATAATTTACCAGTTCATTAGTTAGGGCCTTGGCTGGATTTTTATTATCAAGAATAAATGTTTAAAGTAATGGGATTTGCCTTCATTAAAGTCATGATTCCCTAAGGAGTCAAAAAAATAGTGGATGAGTATGGCATTGACGTTGAACTTGATGCTCATAGTGGAGAGCAAGGCTCAGTTCATAACTTCATGGACAATTAAGGCACAGAGACTCACTTAATCTGACAGAGTTCACCCCAGAGGACATATAAATGGGATTTAATTTATAAAGTGGCTAATTGTTCCATGCTGTTGTCACTGTTAAATCAGGACGTGTTAATCACATCAGCATTCCTAAATCCTAGAAGACTTTACTCTAATCCTACTCTATGCTCAATATATGTGCATATGTACTATAAAAGCAAAGCAGATTACATGAATCAGAAATTTTCCCTTTTGCCCCAAAGGTGCTAACATTTATATAAACCCCCAGAAATTTCATGGTAGGAGCATTCTACCATGTTCCTCTAAAAAAATATTACACTTTATACCTTGGAACTAAGCTTTACTTTTGCCTTTACTTAGAAAGTTACAAATATGTGAATAAGCCAGACTCTCTAGCATAATCAAGATTTTGGTATCAAATCAAATGTAAGTGTGAATCCCAGGTCTAAGTTTTAGAAACTCTGTGACCCTAGGTGAGTTATTAAATTCCTCTATATCTCAGTCTCTTCATATCTTAACTGGGTTATTGTGGGAGTTGAACATAATAATTTATTTGACTACATAGAACCAAGCCTGGTAAGCACTCAGTAATGGTTAACCATTGCCATCATTGGCCTTTCTGTCTTATCTCTAATGACTACAATTACCAATGCCACATCTATTGGTCAGATCAGTTCAAGTGATTCTTCAGTGGGTGACCAATTAAAATTTCTCTTCCCAAACATATGAAAATTATTTCCCACTCGAGTGAAGACCACTGTAGGTGTTAGCAACTCTCCAAGGCAACTGTCCTCATGCTTTAACTCAACAACTCCAGCTACGTTAGGTTCTCTGACATCCAGTGGCCTGGCATCCACCCTGACCCCAGCCCTCTGGCCCCAGACTTGATTGGTTCAACTTCCAAGCCTCCCAGGGTGTCGGATGGGAAAGCATTTGCTTAAGTGAGAAATCAAGCTTCACTAAAGATGTTCAGGCAAAGCTTTTCCAGAACAGAAAGAAATTCATGCATCAGAAATGGTAACTAAAAATATAACAAGAGGATACGGCTGCACAACTACCATAAGTCAATCAGATGAAACAGTATAAGCAATTTCTTGGAACCGACAATAAACTTACAGTAACATGCTTTTTGGACTGTGTTAAACCGTTTACCACAAAAGAAGAAAAGCCTGATGAGACCACCTTTTCAGAACATTGCTTATGGAAGTATTTTTAAACAATGAAAAGAACATCCATGAGATTTCAGGACTGTCATATTCAGCAGAATGAAGCCCTGGCAGTCAAATCAGGACTCTTGGTCAACCAGACAGAGAAGTCAACTGGGTGGGAATGGAGATTCATCCTGCGGTGCCCCCTGAAAGCAATACCCACCAGGTATACTGTGGTCATGGCTGTTTAGCAAATGGAAAACACTGAAAAACAAAATTTGCTATTTAGCAGAAATAATAAAAATAGAAGTTCTTATTATTCAATGAAAATAAGATTCCACATTTGTTAAGGCTTTAAGATTCGGCAACTTGGTCACTTGACTAGAAACAGAACCATAGATATAGAGAACAGACTGAAAGCTGTTGGGGGAGGGGTGGAGGCCTGGGTGAAAAAGGTAAAGGGACTAAGGGGGAAGAAAGCTCGTAGACACAGACAACAGTATGGTGATTACCAGCGGCAAAGGGGGTTGAGGAATGGTAGAAGAGGGTAAAAGGCCAGAGGGGATAAATGGTTATGGGAAAAGTACTAGACTTGGGATGGTGAACACATTACAATGTTCAGATGATGTATTATTGAACATACACCTGAAGCCTATAGAATTTTATTACCCAATGTCACCCTGATAAATTCAATAAAAAAATTAAAAATAAATAAAAATAAACTATTGTCTAGGGTCCTAGAGTCCCAGCTGGTTACAAGCCTAGTCCTGCTGTCTCTCTCTTCACTTTTGATGTGAGAGATGTCATTGTGTCCTTTCCCAAGGGCTTCCTGGCGGTGGAGTGGCCAGGCTGTCTCCAAGACGACAGTAGCACCCGTTGAGCAGGTCAAGCTGCTGCTGCAGGCGCTGCATGCCAACACCAGCAAACAAATCATAGCAGATAAGCAATAATGTGTGGTTCGTATCCCCAAAGGACAGGGAGCCCTGTCCTTCAGAGGTGGTAATGTGGCCAATGTTATCAGATCCTTTCGCACCCAGGATCTCAATTTTTTCTTCGAAGATAAATACAAGCAGATCTTCCTGGGTGGTGTAGACAAGAGAACCCAGTTCTGCCACTACTTTGCAGGGAGTCTGGCATCAGGTGGTGCTGCTGGGGCAACCTCATTGTGTTCCGTGTATCCTCTTGATTTTGCCTATGCCCATCTAGCCACCAGTGTAGGCAAAACTGGAGCTGAAAGGGAATTCAGATGCATCGGTGACTAACCGATTAACATGTACAGATCTGATGGGGGCAAAGGCCTGTACCAATGCTTTTACGTGTCTGTGCAGGTTACTGTCATTTGACTACTTTGGTATGTATGACACTACAAAGGCAATGCTTCCAGATCCCAAGAATACTCCCATCTTTGCCAGTGGGTTGATTGCACAGTCTGTCACAGTGGTAGCTGGGTTGCCTTCCTAACCATGTGGCATTGTTCCTTGCTGGATGATGATGCAGTAAGAGTGCAAAGGACCCAATGTCACGTACACAGACATTGTCAGCTGCTGAAGGAAGACTGCTTGTGATGCATGAGGCATACCTTTTTTCAAGGGTGCAGGGTCCAATGTTCTCAGACACATGAGTGTTGCTTTTGTGTTTGTCTTACATAAAGAAATCAAGAAGTTCACATAAATAATTAGCCTCCCCGACTCACTGCCTGAACAGGCAATGTTGTATTATGTAACGTATCTTGAGAATTCTTGATAGGATGTTGGCTGTCTGTTTATCAGTGACAGCTATTTACTAGTTGAAAATGGGAAGCAATAATATTTATCTGACCGATTTACTCTTTTTTATTATACTTTATTGTTTATGCTATTACATTGTCCCAGGTTTCCCCCTTTGACCTCCTCCACCCAACTGCCCCTCAGGCAATATCCATACCATTGTCAAGCCCATGGGTCATGTATACTTGTTCTTTGGCTAATTCCTTCACCTTCTTTCATCCAGTGCCTTCCTCTTCTCTGACAGCTGTCAGTCTATTTCATGTGAGATCACATGGTATTTGTCTTCCACTAACTGGCTTATTTCACTTAGCATAATAGTCCCCAGGTCCACCCACACTGTGGCAAAAAGGTCAGAGTTCCTTCTTTACAGCTGTGTAGTTTCCATTGCGTAAAGGTACCACAGGTTTTTTACCCATTCATCTGATGGGCACCTAGGCAGTTTCCAGATTTTGGCTATTGTAAATAACACTGCTATGAACACTGGCATGCATATATTCTTTTGAAGTGGCTTTTCATGATTCTTAGAATATATCCCTAGAAGTAGAATCACTGTGTAAAAGACTGTTTCACTTTAACTTTTTGAGGAAACCCCATACTGTTTTTTTACAGTGGCTGCACCAGTCTGCATTCCCACCAACAATGCACGAGGGTTCCCTTTTCTCCACATCCTTGTCAGCATTTGTTGTCTGTCGATTTATTGATGATAGCCATTTGACAGATGTGACATTATATCTCATTGCAGTTTTAATTTGCATCTCTCTGATAATTACTGATGTGAAGCATTTTTTCATGTGTCTATGGGTTATCCGTATGCACTCTTTGGAGAAGTGTCCATTCAGGTCCTTTGCCCATTTTTAATTGGATTGTTTGTCTTCCTGGCCTTGAGTTGTGTAAGTTCTTCATATGTTTTTGAAATTAAACCCTTATCAGATGTATCAATGGCAAATGTATTCTCCCATACATTAGGTTCCCTTTTCATTTTCATGATAGTTTCTTTAGCTGTGCAGAAGTTATTTAATTTGATGTAGTTCCATGTGTTTATTTTTTTCTTTGTTTCCCTTGCCCTAAGAAATGATATCAGCAAAAATATTGTTACATAAGGTATCTGAGATTTTACTGCATACATTTTATTCTAGGATTTTTATGGTTAATTCTTCTTTGAACTATTGATAAAATTTGCCTGTGAAAACATGTGGCCCAGGACTTTTGTTTGCTGGGAGCGTTTTGATTAGTGCTTCAATTGCATTAGTTTTTTTTTCAGTATATTCAGGTTTTCTAATTCTTCGTGATTCAGTTTTGGAGATTTTACGTTTCTAGAAGTTTATCCATTTCACCCAGGTTGTTCAACTTCTTGGCGTATTTTTGTTCACAGTACTTTCTTACAATCCCTTGCATTTCTATGATCAGCTGCTACTTCTCCTCTTTCATTGCAGATTTTATCTATTTGGGTCCTCACTCCTGATGAGTCTGGTTAAAGGCCCATCAACTTTGTTTTTAATCTTTTCAAAGAAGTAGTTCTTCATTTTATTTACCTTTTGAATTATTTTTTTAGTCTCTATACCATTTATATCTGCTCTGTTCTTTATTATTTTCTTCCTTCTACTTACTCTGGGTTTTGTTTGTTGTAGCTTTCCTGGTTCTCATAGGTGTAGATTTAGATTGTTTATCTGAGGTTTTTCCTGCTTCTTGAGTTATGCCTGTAATGCTATGATCTTTCCTCTTAATACTGCTTTCACCATATCCCACAGATTTAGGGTTGTTGTGTCATTTTCATTTGTTTCTAAGTAGTTTTTAATTTCTTTTTTGATCTCACTGATAATCCATTCATTATTTAATTACATGTTATTTAGCCTTAATATATTTTAATGTTTTTGAGTCTTTTTATTGAGATTTTCTAGTTTCATGCCACTGTGACCTGAGAAAATACTTGATATGATTTCAAATTTCTTGAATTTATTAAGACTCATTTTGTGTCTTAACTTGTGGTCTATGTTGGAGAATGATTCACGTGCACTTAAGAAGAATGTGTATTCTTCTGCTTTGGGATGAAAAGCACTGTAAATATCAATTAAATCTATTTGATCTAGTGTGTCATTTAATGTTGCTGTTTCCTTGTTGATTTTTTGTCTGGAAGATCTACCCACTGAATGACAGTGAGGTGTTAAAATCCCCTACTCTGACTATATCGCCGTCGATCTCTTCCTTAAAGTCCACCATGGTATTTATTATATATTTAGGTGCTCCTATATAGGGTGCATATATATTTAGAAGGATTCTATCCTCCTTTTGGATAGATCCCTATTAGAGGGTTTCCATTAGGATGTCAGTGGATTTCACCATAGAAACACTTCAGGCCAGAAAGATTGGCATGAAGTATTCGAAGTGATGAAAAATAAGGATTAAGCCAAGAATACTCTTCTCACAAGCTATCATTTAAAATTGAAGGTGAAATCAAGAGCTTCCCAGACAAAACAACAGCAACAACATAACTAAAGGAGTTCACCACCACTAAACTGGCACTGCAAGAAATATTAAAGTACCTGCTTTATCGCCTCAGAAATTTTGAGAAAGAAGAACAAAGTGGGGGGATCACAAAACCTGATATCAAACTATATTACAAGTCCACTATAACCAAAACAGTCTTGTACTGGTATAACAACAGACGCATAGATCAATGGAACAGAATAGGAAGCCCAGATATAAACCCGTGTCTCTATGGTCAATTAATATTTGACAAGGGGGTCAGGAACATACAATGGAGTAAAAATAGTCCCTTCAATAAATGGTGTTGGGAGATCTGGACAGCTACATGAAAAAAAAATGAAATTAGACCACCAACTTACACTATACACCAAAATAAACTCAAGATGGGTAAAAGACATAAATTGTGACACCATTAAAGTCCTAGAGGAATACATAGGCAGGAATATTTCAGATATCTCATGCAGCAATATTTTCAACAATATGTTCCCTAGAGCAAGAGATACCAAGGAAAGAATAAACAAATGGGACTTCATCAAATTAAAAAGGTTCTGCATGGCTAAAGAAAACATCAGCAAATTGAAAAGGGAACCGACCATACCAGAAAACATATTTGCCAATGATACCTCAGACAAAAATGTATAAAGAAC
>PVJD01005810.1:94133-108857 GCA_004026545.1 Mormoops blainvillei | reverse complement strand
TTGTACTCCTTGGAGTCTACCCTGAAACAACAGTGCGGGAAAGCCAGCCCCCTGACCTTTGTCTTCCGTTTGAGCCTTGCTCTCTCTTCCTTTCCGTCCCACGGCTGGAGGGAATCTCACTGGCATTCATCTCCAGCTTTACCTAACTCTCTCCCTGAAATAGCTCCTCCTCAGCCAAGCCCAGGGCCTAGTGAGGAACACACCTGGCAGTGTGGTCAACCCTTGGAAAGACAAAGAGGTGAAAAGGCTTTAATAATAACTATAAGCAGGCTCAGGGATCTTTGGGAAGGAAATTCCCAAAGCTTCCACAGGGAGGGCCAGGGAAACAACGCCAGCTGGGTGCACGTTCCTGGTCCTGTGGACTCCTCGCCCTGGAGGAGGAGCGCTGCTGTGCGACAGCCATTAGCAAGGACCTCTGAAATGTAGGTTTCATCTCTAGGCAAGGACTCTTGCAGTCTCAGTTGCGTGTAAGAGAAGAAGAAACCTAAGGTCATTCATATTAATATGTGAATGGTCAATGACAGCAATCCTTCAGTAGGGCTAATGGGGCTCCCTACTTCTGAAATAAAGGAGATCACCAACTTTGCATTTTAGAGATCAATTTGTAATGTGATTGTTTGAAACTTGGAATTCTGTTGTCAAATCGGGCAGCAAAATCTTGTTTAGTTTACACCAGGTTGATATACTGCTGAAAAGGAAACACTAATCGTACAATACTGGTTAATTAAATTACATATAAAAACATAAAACAAGGGAAAATAAACCCAGAAGTCTTTTAGTTTCCCGTAATTCTTCATAAAATTTGAAGCATTTCAGTAATAACTGCTCATCAGGAATATAGTTGTTAATACCCTGGGATCACTCAGATCAGCGTTTCCTTAACTCAAGGAACATTATAATTCAAGGCAAGATTTGAGAAGTGAGCTGTTAGCCCTGTATTGTTCTGTCCGTTTGAACATGGAGTGTTGCTTTTGAGGCGTGACTAGCACCCAGCCAGTATGGGTGCAAGGCTGTATCTGCTGTTTATAGGCAATACCTATTAATATCACTAATCACTTAGTCGATGTCTACACCTTACTACTTTTTAAATACTTTGAAAATCATCCTTGCTTTTTGGCTTTCTTCATTGACTTTGGAGCAAATAAATTACCTAATATGTAATCTTAAATAAGCTACACACCAGAAAATGAGAAGAAGCAACAAATCAGTATCAGGTATAAACAAATGGTATTTTATGGCTCTTCACTATTCGATCTTTCATTAGATAGTAAGCTTTCTTTCTTCTTTTTAGGGGAGATTAGGCAGCGGACAAGCAGAAGCAGCCCTAAGTCAAGAGACAGGGTGTGTTACTCCCAGTAATTCTCTGCCCAATTTTTACCAGATCTGGCTGATGGAAATGACCCAGCCTCCAACTAACTACTGAGTAATTATGAGATTGCTGAACTTACCACAAAGCACACAATGCTGCCCATCTATATTTAAGCTGAAGTAACCAAGTGCCACGAGGTGGCACCAAACCACAGATGACACTGACACCGATTTGGATTCTGTTGGTAGAGTGTCTCAGATCTTCCAGCTGGCTGAATGGCAGGATAACCCCTACCATTTCCTTAACTTCACCATAGTACAATCCTCGTTTTTACATGATTTATTTTTCTTTGGATGCCATTTATCTTGACTTAGAGATATTTTGCTCTACAAATAAATAAAACAAGAAGGAAAGGAGATGGAGACAACAGTCAATCAGTAAAGCCAAATAGACGAGTTTTCCATTAGAAGAAGCAGCAAGTTTGAGCTTGGACAGCTGAATTGTCTAGCAACCGTAAAGGGCGGCTGTACGCAATTCTGGAAAACTAGAGAAGGACTCGATGCCGTTGGAAATAGCTATGGGAACCGTGGGAGGGCGCAAAGGAGTGCGGAGCCTCTGAGGCCGAGCAGACAGGCAGCTAGAATAAAGGCCTCCGGAAGGAAAGAACTTGGCACATTCAAGGAAGTGGAAGAAGACGAGTGGGCACAAAGGAAGGCACGAAGAAGAATGTGCCCAACGTGTCATAAATGCTCAAGAAATATTTATCGATAAGCAAATAGATATCTACTGTAAAATAATTCTATCAGTGTAATTAATAATTAGGTCTCAACTAAAATGTTTAAAAATTCTAAAATAACTCGTTTTTTAAACTTTAACCTGTAATTTATGGTTTCCTGACAATACTCTCATTATAAACTAAAATGTAACAACTGGACGACAATAGAAGAACCCCTTGATAACACTGATAGATTCTTAAACTTATTCTTCAGAGTGCAATTCACCTGCTTAAATATTGTTAATATTAATTTACTTGAGAGTGTTTACAAAACTTAGAAACTATAAGTGAAACTGAAAGGCATTAGGGTAACATAAAAAATCAAGTTAATTTTTGATATTTTCTTCACTTTGCTCTGTGCATAGTAATACCCCACTTGATATTAAAGGCTTTAATAAAATGTATTGAAGGGTATGGGGAAATTTTCTTGAGGAGTCAAGAAGTCAATGTCCTTCATTCTAAAACTATGTACTTATATTTGATCAGACCACATAAAGAATAATGTTTTCTAAATATTAGTGTAATATAATATTTGAGGTTAAAATGAATAAAATATTTCATATAAAAAAGTTACCCTTAATATGTCATTTTGGGGAATATTTTTACCTGTAGGTTTTACATTATCTTAACATTTTTATTTTAACCAAGATATATATGAAGTTAAAGACAAAAAACATTTACAACTACATCTTTTCTATGGGAGAAGTAAATTAATTTGCCCTCTAACCATGGTAAATGGTTATAACTGAATTTGAGTGAGGGGGTTGTTAATCCTTCGTCTTCTGAGTATTACTGAGATATAATTTATTTCATAATATTGAAGATTGGTTTTGAATGTGTAAGAAAACTAATGTATTATAGCTCAATGATTATATTGAGTATTGTATATTGAATGGATTAACCATTCTGATGTAAAATTGCATTCATAGGATTTTTTTTAAGTGAAGATTTTCTGTGTCCACACTTAGAAACTCTGATTTAGTAGGTCCTTGGATGGAACTAAAATTTTTATTAAACAAAAAATTGCTAATCATTAGGATGCAAAAGTTTTGACCAGATTTGGAGAAAATGTGTAAACAAACAAGGATTACCCTTACCCTTCTAGTTAGCCAGGAAAGGTTTTCCAAAGAGTTAATTATAGGAAGAAGACAATATTCCAAAGAGCAGCAGTATAAGTTTTGTGCATTGTGTGGAGGGATAAATATATGTTTTCAGATTGAATAAATAAACATATTGAGTGAAAACATAACCTAGCTGAAAAGTCATTTTAGAATTATTTTTTAACTAGGAACTTCCACCCTCACACCTCCCCCAGCTATCTGCAGAAATAGATCATTTCTCCTAATTTCCTGATTTAGTTATAGTCATAGTGTACATAAAAACAGATTTGATTTTCTTGGAATCAAACATAAAATGAAAGCCAAAGCCTTATCACTGAAACAAGACAGCAGTTTTGCAGAGCTGTGTACATCCTTTGAACTCAGATGACATTGTCTCAGAGGAAAAGATGTTTGATGAGTTTTTTACACTTTAAAGCTTTTGCTAAGGAAAATGAGCTGGGGATCTCTTTTGGTAGAATTGAAGGGGGGGTGGATCATTTCGTCTTCAAAAGATGAGGGAAAAAGTGTCATTTTCTATTTCCCTTAAGTGCCATTCTTTCAAATACTTGCGTGACAAGAGGTTCAACAGGCTTAGATTTGGGGTTTTAGTTTTCCCGAAATGCATGGAGGACTTAAATGGCCCTATACATCAAAAGGGAGAGAAAAAGGGGGGAAAATCCCCTAGAAAGAAGAAAATAGTGCAGCAAGTTCTCAAAAAATAAAATTCATAAAATTGCTTCAATTAATTCCATATCCTACAATTTAGAAGGAAATTAATAATTGAAACTCAAAACTGAATTAACTGACATTAAGTACATATAATTCAAGTTGTCAATGTTAAATCAAGGGAGGGATGCTCCTCAGAGATAGAAACTTTTAAATGCATTGGATTCTCAAAAAATATATATATTATTTGCCAAGTTCTGAACTAAGTGCTGTGTTCATCAACAGAAGATGAAAACATGTTTAGTAAATAAAGAATAGTGAAAAATAAGGTGATATAAACTAGCATTAAAGAGAAAAAGGTGAAATAACCAGTAATTAAATGATGGACTGTGCAAGGAAGAAAAGTCAAAAATTGGAAGGATTACGTGTGTTGAGAACTATTAAAGGTCTGAGATTTTGCACTGTTTACAAGGTAACAAATTAGTCTGCTGCAATTTCATAGATGTAGCAGAAGATAGAAAATTTCTGGGGCGGAGACAAAGGACTTTACTGACAGCACAGCAGGCAATGCGTTCTTCACGTCCACATCAGGCTCCCTTGCTCCACAGGTCCCGTGGAGGCAATGCGGGGATGGGCTCAGGTAAATAAAGTGACAAAAGGTGGGCTTGTGTCGCTGTTAAGGAACCTTGAAATTAGGAAACTCTGATCATATGCAAGAACAAATGTGATCAGCCAAACTTTGCCCCAAAGGGAGACAATTTTCATTCTCCTGAGCAATGAATGAAACTCTCCTCTGCTCCAGAAGAAGGCACTATGCATTCCAAGGCTGTTATTTTTTAAAAAATCCTTGAAAAGTAACTCCAGAAAAGTGCCATTAATGTCTCTTTTTCACAGGTGATCAGAAACATGAGAGACCCATGGAGAATTGTCTTCCAAGAGGATGTAGAAAGAACAGCAGTTCCAACTAGCATTCCTGCAACATTGTACTTTACTGAGCTTAACTTAATAGGCCTTTTCACTAGACCAAAAGATCACTGACACAAATCATTTTCCACATGACCTTTTTAAAACTCTGCTCTACTGGGTTACTTGTGAGCAAAACAATCAAATATCTCTTGGCCAGTTTATAAAACACACAGTTGTATATGATCCATGACAAATTTATTAATAAAAAGACAGTTTTAAAGAAATTTTTTAGGTACTTTCATCAGGCATGTTTTAAAAGTGATTTTAAAGAATCCTAATTATTTTTGTTTATTCTTATTTTGTCACTGTGTTAGAGGAAAATATAGCATTGTGGTGTTTGCCAAGTCTAGCAGTTTTAAACTGCTATTTAAATTTTCCCCATGTTCTAATCATTCTCATTTCAGATGATGAACAAAACACAAAGTGTGTAAGCCTACTTGTGTTCTTTCACAGAGAATGTAACAGTACATTTAAACCAAAGAAGATAGAAAGGTTTCTATCATGTTTCAGGATGAATCACAGTAATGATTCCTATATAAAATATTCAAATAATAACCCAAACTCTATTTCTGGTAAGTTATGTAATGTGTTTGGAGTTTTTAGTTAAGATAATTTTCAGAGCCAAACTTTGTATTGTTGCTTTGAGGTTTAGTGTTGCTTTATTTGACCAAGAGAGTATCTTTAGTGGTATGTGATAAGTTATTTAATAACCGACTCTGAAAACTAAAGCCTCAAGTTGTAACATTTGCCTATTTCTGTGGCATAAATACCCCCATCATTGTCAACTTTAAGCTACCAACACAATGTCACTGAATGCAGGATTGAGAAAATATGTGCACATTTGGTTTTTGAAAGCTGATTTGAGCCTGCTTTAGCTCTATCAGTTAGGAAAAAAAGAAAGCTACAATTTGATTTGTAGTTGGCAAAATAAAATTTATATCCAGGTATGATGAGACCCAGGTCATCACAGAGAGAATAATCACAGTCCTTTTCTTTGGTGAATATGGGATTTATAAGTAACTATATTTACCAAAATAGAGGGCACAGCTCCATCAACCAATACTTTCTTCCAGGTGCACACACATGCATCCTAATAACTCATCAGCATGTTTCTTCAAATCTCAGTTCAACAAAATATGAGCTCATGGAAATCATAACTAAACCACCTCTCATCACGATCCACAATTCTCTATTCTATCTGTCTCCATAACGTCTTCGAGTCTTTTTATCAACTCAAGGAAATTCTCAGGCTTTATCTTTTTTATATCTTGCTCTGCCTCCACTTTCTTTAGCTCTTCCTCTGGAATTTTTCTGAGATACCCTCTATCCTTTATATCTCATTCATTCCATCATACTTTATGATTTTTTAGTACTCTTGCCATAATCTAGGAGTTTTCTTCAGGTCTATCTTAAAACTTGCTGAATTTTTTCACCGGTCATTAACTTTAACGTATTTTAAAATTTAATCTATGTATTTTTTTTAAATCTTAGCACCAAATTTAACTTGAGAAAAAAAATTTGAAAACTACAATTTCTGGCTGAGAGGTCAGATTAATTGGTATTTATTACAACATAATTGACATAAACTAATGAAGTTGAATTGCTAGATATTTTACATCTGTAGTACTTTTTAAAACCCTTACCTGAGGACATTTTTTTTTATTGCTTTTAGAGAGGAAGGGAGAGAGACGGAGAGAGACAAATATCAACTCCAGAAAGACACATCGATCAGCTGCCCCCCATACACACCTAGAACAGGGATTGAACCCACAACCCAGGTATGAACCCTGACTGGGAATTGAACCCAAAACCTTTCAGTGTATGGGACAATACTCCAACCGGCTGGGCCACATTGGCCAGGGTACTTTTTAAAATTAAAAAGAAAAGCTTACAATGCTATTAAATTTTCATTGTTTGTTATCTACTCATTAGAAAATAGGTTATTTCAGTTTTAAAGATGTGAAATACAGGTTGATGATATTTTCCATAAGACACATTTTTTCATAAGGAGTTTTTACATAAAAGCAATCTTTAATTTGTAGTCCATGGATACCAAAAAGAAAGAAAGAGAAACAGTAAAAATTATAACCTCATTAATTCATAGTATTGCTTATTTTGCAGCTAGAAAAATGAAATATATTCTATATATGACAATACAAATAATTCTGCTACCATATTTTGAGTGTCAAACATGCTTGAATTTTTAAATTTTTAAAAATTATGTTATATTACTAAGAAATCAAGTTGAAACTAATACAAAGTAATATTGAATGTAAACTGTAATTGAAAAATATTAATTTTTAAAATAAATAAATTTTTAAAAACTCAAGAATATGTATTGCTTGACCAAATTTAATATCTGAGAGTTACATCTGGAAAAGAATAATGTGAATTATACAACCTTTGATTTATAATGATATGCTTAGATATTTATCAAGGAAAACTATATAATGTTAAAATATTTCAGTTAAAATCCATCGCAATACACAACTTCCATTCTGATTCATATACTCACCATGGTACAACTGGAAGAGGGTCAACTATTTACTCTCCGAAATATCTCTGGTAATCAAGAACATCTTATGATGCAAGTCCTTGCTATATATTTTTTTAATTTTTTATTTGGTTTTTATAAAAATGTGCCAGTCATTTCCTATGGAGGTCTGATTTTTTTAATGAAATCAATTTTATTTCTTATCTTTATATTCAACTTAAAAATCCTAATTTTGTAGAGTTTTAAAAGATTTCCTATAATTTCAAATTCTGAGGAACCTATCTTTCCTTTTTTTTTTAATGCTGACTTTGCAAATGGTTAATCATTTCTTGGTACATAGTGTCATTTTCACTGTGAAAGTGTCTTAGGCAGAGAGAAAGGATTAAGTTGGATGTAGTTAGATTTCCACATGCTCTGGGTTCAGGAATATTTGTTACACAATTGTTTTGCATGTACTTCTTGCAAAGGCCACGTGGTTGCACTGGTCTCAGTGTCGTTTTGCATGAATTTGTAGATTCGGAGTTTCCAGTATCAGAGAAGATATTGTACCTCTAGATCCTCAACATGACGCTGTTTTCAATTTCTCATAAAATAGTTTTTTTTTCCTACATAGAACCTTAGTGTTGACAACCTTTCTTGTTTTTATCTACGTTAGCTCTTCTTTTGTGTGGTCAAAACATATTTTAAAGCAGGCATCAGTTCCAATCCCTGGCTTTGGACAAGCCCAGTGCCATTTCTTCATTTCCTCAATGAGCAAGAAAATCCCTGACCCCAGGGACTGTACGCCTCCCCAGTCTACCACAGCAGCAGCAAGTTTACTCTTTCAGCTTCAGGTTTCTTTTTTCGTCGTTTCGGTGAGTTTACTTTCTTTTTTGGGAAGCTGTGCTGTGTATTTAGTCATATTTTAATTCATAGGTTTTGTTACATTTCTAAGTGTTTGCAGTGACATGGCAGATCTGGATTGGCTCAATAGGCAATGCTGCTAAAGTAGAAGCTTTCCATTACAGCTTGCCCAGACTTCTATAGTATAGAGTGCAATGTTCTGTAAGTAGCTTTTTTTTTTCTTTTTTTTTTCTCATTAGACTTTTATACTCAATAGGCTCCCAAAATAGAGGAGGCAAGGAGGTAAGACCTGTGCTCCTGGGACCTGGCTAAGTATAAACACCCAGAACCTTGGGCTCTAGCAGTCCACTCCAGAGCCAGAACTTGGACACTTCCCCTTGAGGCCATTTAAGTCAAAAAAAGGACAGTAACCCTTATCACTATTACAGTATCCAAATGTGTGAGATGAAAAAAGTGGGCTAAGATGTGATGACAGTACCTTGACAGAGGTGAAGGGGACAGAAAGGAGGTGAAGAATTTTATTTTTAAATTCTTGCTACTTAGTTCAGTGACTTTACAGAACTACTGCTCTTCCTTGGCATTCAGTGCTTTACCTAACCTCACCTCAGGCCTGCTTCCTAGGCATACATGTCTTGTGGGCATTCTTCAAATTGCCAAATGTGCTCTAACTTTTCATTTTCTTTCTTCTGCCTAGATGACTATTCTCCAAAAGCACACAGGTCCCATTCTGGTCTTTTTTGACGTCTTGCATCAAAAGTCACCTTGTCAGAAATGTCACCACTGAAAACCCCATACCTATTTATTTTTCTCTGGATACTCTCCTTTTCACCCTGTATCTATGACTTATATATGACTTAATGTCACATGCAATACCCCTCCTTTCACCTACTCAGGGTCATTGCTTCAACAAGTATCCTTTTTTGTGTTATATCAACAAATTTTTCTTCTTTACTACAACATTCCAATCAGCATAGGATCAAGCTATTATTTTCCCATCTGAAAAACAGAACAAAACAAAACCATCACTTTTTCCCCCTCAAGGTACCGCATATCCAACAATATCTGACTTCCGTTTAGATTATGAGTCCTTGGAAGGGATGTGTATATACCCTGTTTGCTGCTCTTGCCTTACTTTCCTATAGTTCTTACTGCTCTTAAACATATTATTTATTATGTGTTTTATAACCTTTGTTTATTATCTGTCTCATCACAGGCAATGACATTAAAAATTTCATAGGAATTGTGTCCTTGGAACTTGCTGGTGTATGTAGAATAAAGCAAATGCTTCACCTATATTTGATGAATGAATGAGAACAGAGAGTGAGTGCATACATTTTTTTTTCTATAGTGATATAACACTTGGTTGCAAAAAAATGTCACGATTCTTTTATTTCTTGTTTTGCAAATAATATAAATCTGGTCTTGTCTTTAACCACTTTTTTTTTTTTGGTGAAAAATTAAATGTCCATCACACTTTGCCCTTCAATTCAACATCTAACTTTCAGTCCTTTAAATGATGCAGGATTCTCAGTTCCTGCTGTGGTCCTCAGGGAAGTTCCACAAGCAATTATGAATGTCTCTGAAATTCTCCTTGTTCAAGTTCAGGGGCATAATTTAAAAGAAGTGGTTTAGATGGCAAAATGTGGGGTATGGAGATTTGTCCACCCTCTGCTTCAGAATCCCCTCAGATTTGGACTACTTCACATCTTCTCTCTCCTAAAATCTTTAGCTCTTTGCCCATTTTTCCTCTTTCTAATTCTCATTTCCATATTCTTATTTACTAACAAAATTCTTGCAATCAGAAGAGAACTTTCACCGATGCAAACACCACACCTACCTGCCCATGTGCTCTAGCTTCATCCTTGTTACAGTGAATGAGCTTCACATGCCTCTTGCCAGAGCCCAGGCCAATAAAAATACCCGTGCCCGTGGTACTATTCCCTCTCCTCTGCTTGCGAACGATGCCCTACAATAGCCTCCTTTGTATCTGGTATCATCAATTTTTCTTTTTATAGGATCATTCCTTTAATGTCATAAATACAGTATGACCATTTTCCTCCCATCTAATAACAGAGAACAAAACCAAATTTCTCTGCCTCAACCTCTCCCTCAAGAAGCTGCACTCTTTTTTCTACTTATTTCCTATAAACTTATAGCAGATATCTGCACCTGCTGTCTTTAATCTATTAAAATAATATTTTCTCACTTATATCTGACTAAAACTGCTTTTATCAAGGTTGCTGTGATCTCCATGTTGCTACGTCTAAAGGTAATTTTGTAATTTTCATTTTACATGAGTTAGCAACATTTGACAATTTATAAATCTCTCCTTCTTAAAAAAAAAAAGGTTTTCACTTAGTTTTTTTTAACTGCATATTTTTAAAGTTGTATGTCATGTTTTATAATAAGTGTGTTTTGGGGTTTTTTTGTATATTTTATTGAATATGCTATTACAGTTGTCCCATTTTCCCCCCTTTACCCCCTCCACCCTGCACCCCATCCCATCATCCCCACAACTCTTAGTCCCTGTCCATGGGCTGTGCACACCTGTTCTTTGGCTTCTTAATTTCCCATACTACTCCCAGTCTCCCCCTGTCCACTTTGATTTTTTTTGGTCAACATTTTCCCACCACCACTTTCCCCAGTCCCACCCACCCCTACCTCCCACCTCAATCTTTCCCCCATTTGGCTTTGTCGATGGGTCCTTTATGCATGTTCGTTGATGACCCTTCCTCTCCCTTTCCCCTGTCATCCCCCTTCTTCCTCCCCTCCGGTTACTGTCAGTTTTTTTTTTTTATTTATTTCAGTGTTGCCAGTTATATTTTGCTTGCTTGTTTATTTTGTTGATTAGTTTCCACTTATAGCTGAGATCATATGGTATCTATCTTTCACCACCTGGTTTACTTCACTTAGCATAATGCTCTCCAGTTCCAACCATGCTGTCATGAATGATAGGAGCTCCTTCTTCCTTTCTGCTGCATAGTATTCCATTGAGTAAATGTACCACAGTTTTTTGATCCACTCATTTACTATTGGGCACTCAGGTTGCTTCTAACCCTGAATAGCTGCAGCAATTTTGAGAAAGAACAAAGCAGGAGGGATCACAATGCCTGACATCAAGCTATATATATAACAAGGCCACTGTAATCACTTAGTTAATAGGGCATCAAATTCACCTGTTTGTTTGTTTTTTCCTTCTGGCTGGCCTTTTTAAGCCTCTTTTGCTATTTGTTTCCTTCTTGATCTTTAAATTGAGCACTTGGCTTAGTCTTTGAAACTTTCTTTTTCTATATACACTCACTATATAGGCTATCACATCTAGTCTTGTGGTATTAAATGCTATTTTTATGCCAATTACTCCAAAATGTAAATATAACCTGGGCCCTTCCTTGACCTCCCAACATTTATGTCGAATAGTACGTCAGTCAGTTCCACTGAGTTGACAAATAAGCATCTCAAAGTTAACATGTACTACAACCTCATGGTCTGTGCTCCCCAATGCACCAAAACTAGCTCCCCTAAAGTCTTTTCTGTCTCAGTGAATAGCAACTTCATTCTCCAGTTGTTCAGGCTATACTCTCGATTTATCCATGACTACTCAAGAGGAAATCCTGTTGAATTCACTTTCAAATGACTTCTAGAATTTGACCATATCTCCATTATACCTGCTGCCACCAACTTGGTCCATGTCCCAATCATTCTTGCCGTGGATTATTTCAGTAGCTTCCTAATCGGTCTCCCTGGTTCTATACCTACCTTCTTCAGTCAATTTTTCATATAACAGACAGAGTGCTCTTGTAAAAACCATGAGTCGAACCATCTTAATGTTTTCCCTGCTTACTCAGACATTCAAAAGAGGCTGAGGGACCCACATGACGTAGACCTCTGTTACCTGTCTGGCATTATCCCTTGTATTCACCTCCCTCCCACTCCTCTACAGTCACACTAAACTCCATACAGTTTTTCAACCACTCTAAACAATCTTCATCCAGGGTTTTTGCATTTGCTATCCCTTCAGCCTAGAACATCATCTCCTATTTCCAAATTCACATAGTTAGCTCCCTCACTCTCTGTAGGTCTTTGCTTTTCTTGGTGAGACAACTCATTTCATCTGACTTAAAATGCTATACCTTTTTAATATTTATTGTGTCATTTTGTGAGGTAGGATAGATAGTAAACTGAGGAAGGGAGGAGGAGGAAGGCATATTTCACCCACTAACTCAGCAGTCCTGGACCTGGTCTCATAATATTGCCAGGTGTTCTGAACATCACAAGAAACCACATGCTAACATGGGAGAAGGGGAGTCCTTGAAATTCTATGTATCATTTCCACTATCTGGGAAAGAAAGCCTTTGAAACTATGTATTCATCCCAAGGTCTAGAAAGGGGAACAGGAGGGATGTCCATGATGCCCAAAGAAAATGCCCATAAAACAACTTTTGTTAATTGCCTACTTCTGGTACCTATCTGATTTATGAGGGAGTCCCTAATGCCTACAGGAAGACCCCATAAATAACTTTATGTAACTGCCCCAACTGTAATTAACTACCTCCTGTCATGTATCTGTTTTACAACAAGATGAACAAATAGAATAGAGTCTGGAGCAAGATAAGGATTCAGGCTAACAGACCCCCACACATACCTAAGTTTGGGTAGTCATGTCCCCACCCCCCTGGAAAACTGGAACAACTTCTACCCATCAATCAATATGTAACCTTCAACCCCATCCTGCCAACTACGTAAGACCTCAGAACAAAGGACCTGATGCTCTTGCCACCCTTGCCCTTAAATCGTGTTGCCCTTCCCTTCCCATGTGCTTAACCTATGCCTTTCACCCTCACCTCAGCAAGGCCCGTTCTCTTCCATGAGAATGTATCACTAGTAAACGCTGCTTGCGTGCTAATAGACTTGCTGATCTGTAATTCTTTATTGCGTCAACAAGATGAAACCGAGCTCCTCCTGTAACAATTCCACTGATTTATTTTTTCTCCTTATCGATAATTTCCCCTTAGTATATATTTTAATTATTTATTTATGATTTCTAATTAATATACAGCATACCTAAAGCCTCCTATAGTGCTAGACACATAGTGAGTATTCAATAAATGAATAGATGTTGCTTCCAGATTAATGTGTTCACCACTGCTGGCCAGCTGCTTGGGGGTGGAGCATAGTCCTCCTCCAGTGATGGAAACTCATCTCTCTCTCATCCTAGTCACAAGGAATCTAACTCTGTCTCTGTCTAACTTAAGTTTTTCTTCTCTTTCTTACTCTCCTGTAGTGTCCAACTTACAACATCTCTATGGAAGGCATAGAAACTTCTTGTTTTTCTCTCGATCATACACAGATGCACAGACAATACATGTAAACGTCACCTGAGCCACAAGAACCAAGACCCAAATCAGTTAAATTGTTGTGATAAAGGAAGAAAACAACTCTTGGTGAGAAATTTACCTGGACCCTATATTCATACCAGAGTTGGGTTGCTAGGACATAGTACCTACACATATTTTATTTTACTAATTTTTGCCAGATTGTTTACCAGAATATTTCAGTTTAGGCTCTACCAACAATGTATAGAGTTAATTTCTCTATAAATTATCATCCAGATACTTGCCATTTCAATAAGAGAGAAATTTAACTTGTTTTTACTGTGATTACTGGGGAGTTTGTGCATCTCTTTACATGTTGATCAGATATTAGTGCATTTTTTTTCATGAGTTATTTATTCAAATTATTTTATTATTTCCAATTGGGTTGCTTATTGTTTTCCTATTGATTTGCACATTTTTGGGGGAATCCAGGTACTTTTTACATTTCTATACTAGTTTTTTTTTTTTTTACATTTCTATAACTTTGTCTATAGTTATAGTTTCCCCAATCTGGCACAGGAAAGAGACTTCCAGGAAGTCCAGGAAGCTCAGAGAGTCCCAAAGAAGTTGGACCCAAGGAAGCACACACCAAAGCACATCATCATTACATTACCCAGGATTAAAGATAAGGAGAGAATCTTAAAAGCAGCAAGAGAAAAGGAGACAGTTACCTACAAAGGAGTCCCCATAAGACTATCAGATGCTTTTTCAAAAGAAACCTTACAGGCAAGAAGGGTCTGGAAAGAAGTATTCAAAATCATGAAAGGCAAGGACCTACACCCAAGATGACTCTATCTGGCAAAGCTATCATGTAGAATGGAAGGGCAGATAAAGTGTTTCCCAGATAGAGTTAAAGGAGTTCATCATCACCAAGCCCTTATTAAATGAAATATTAAAGGGACTAATCTAAGAAAAAGAAAATGATAAAAAATATGAACAGTAAAATGACAACAAATTCACAACTATCAACAGCTGAACCTAAAAAAAACAGAAACAAAAACAAACTAAGCAAACAGCTAGAACAGGAACAGAATCACAGAAATGGAGATCACATGGGGGGTTATCAGTGGGGAGGGTGAGTGGGGAGAATGTGGGAAAAGGTACAGGGAGTGAGAAGCATAAATGGTAGGTACAAAATAGTCAGGGGGAGGTTAAGAACAGTATTGGAAATGGGGAAACCAAAGAACTTATATGTATGA